>CM031244.1:374572677-374850177 GCA_018340775.1 Taxus wallichiana var. yunnanensis | reverse complement strand
ATTTTATTTATTAGTGCTTACATAATACCTAAACTACATACAAAAACTTATATGTGTCTACAATGCGTCCTTTGACCGATAATTATGTTAGCCCTGCACATCTCCACTTTTACAACTTCAGTATGTAGCCCACAAACCCAACATCCATAGAACTAGTCACGTATGTGAGCTATGTAAGTAGGCGTGCATCCCTCCTTCAACCCACATCACTCACACGCCACTAATTCAACCTCATTAGTGACCATTTCCACTTTGTCATTTGAGCATAGGGTTTGTGGATTTAAATCCTTCAATGCTTACAAAACATATGTAAAGGTAATGTATTAGTTGCATCTTCTTCAAATCCACTACAAATATCTCATTCACCATCAGGCTCGTGTCTCCTTTTCTTTATCGCCACCTAAACGACCTCTCTTCACTTTTTTTTACACTTTATAATTGCATGTATAACTTTGTTAATCTAAAATTCACCTTCATTAAAGATAATCCAATTTTCCTTAGGTATGCACAATTTCTCCCATGAATTTTGGGGATGCAAAAAGAATTTACTTTTAAAAATTCCAAACATTTCATCTTTCATGAAAATTTCCAATCCATCATTTTTGTCAAGATTTTGAGTGTTATGCTCTCCGAGTAGTGAGCATTTTTTTAATATTTCGTTACAAATGTCTTTTCATGCCTTAGAAATGGGTTAGACAACAAATGATCTATGAAGACTTGCACCATTGATATTAAGTGTCATGATAAATAAACCAAATTATAATCTTTCAGCCAATTGACTGAATTATAATCTTCAAACTAAAGCATTCCCTATTTATAATCTTGGATGAGATAAAGCATTGAAGGAGGACCCAAGAGAACACTTTTTTTTCTCTTTTACAATGCCTCAAACATTAATTATGTCGAAAATCATTTCCAGACATGATTTTCAGTGGTTGTGTCTGACACGCATTGGGGAAATGCACGATCAAGTAGGATAAATGGATCAACAAAGTTTTGTGTTGGTGGTCATTCACGAAAAATGTTGTTAAGACCATTGATGAAGGAAACCATAATTTCTACCTTTATCACTAAATAAAAAAAGCTAATTAAAAATGTGCATGAAATTGACAATAGAAGGAACCGTAACATAGAGTTTTTGTATCATGCCTCAACAATGGACTAGGAAACAAATGATCTATGAAGGCTTGCACCATTAATATAAATTGCCATGATAAATAAAATAAATTATAATTTTCAAACCAATGAATGGGAAACCATAGTTTCTACCTTAATCACTAAATAAAAACCCAACTAAAAATGTGCATGAAATCGATGATAGAAGGAACCCTTAAGATATAGTTTCTATATCTAACACATGTAGAGTTTGGAATTCAAACATATGCAAGTTCCCTATCTACAAGCGATGATGATGGAAACTTTGCAATGTGACCAACCAACCCACCTCTCGCATGCAATACACCAATGACTCCACTCAAAGAATGATTAGTGTTTTCATATATTTGTCAAACAAGTTGGCAGGGTAATCGTGATAAGAGTAGTATTAGGTCATGTGTTCAAACCTTGGTGATAAAATTTCTAGTTGTGGTTAATTTGATGCAAGAGTAGTCACCGTGAAAACCTTTCCTAATATAGATACATATGACAATACTTCAAATTTATCCGATGTTAAGAACCTAGAATGTTAAGGATAAAGTCTTGGCTACAAATCCACAAGGAAAAATCTTACAAATGATACCTATTATTTCCTAGGAGAGCATGGAGAATGGCATAAGATAATGGTCTATAAAGATGACACAAAACCACATGATCGACCCTTTGTTTTGTGGTTATCAAATTCAACAACTATAATGACTTGACTTGGGATGATGAGTCCACTCCACGTGTCCCTATCTCTAAAATGTATCGAACACAAAGAATATAATTCCCCTTAAATTGAAATGTGTTCTAACTACCCTCAAATCACAAGGGATGTCATTGTTGATGGTAACTTGCTTCACCCCCATTTTCTCCAATTTAAACGATTGCCAAAAATAGTGTGTGGTTTGTATGTTCTTGGTTGTAACAAAGCAATGTTTCACATACGTTCCCCCCAACATTTTCCCATCCTTGAACTTCTCCTCCCTCAAACCCCTTCTTTGTTTCCCCTCTTCCTTGTGTAGTGTTTTTCTCCCTCAATTTTCACTTCTTCGACCCATCCCCTTCGGTTTTCACATTGCACCATTTTTTTTTTTTTGCATATGATTTATGGTTTGTATGTTTTGATGACTAAACCTTGTTTGACAACTTTTTTGCCGACAAAAGTACATGGCTATTACCTGCGTATTACTATTTAATGGAGAGAGAGTCATACAATCACAACCACTAACAAATTATATATTGAACCGCTTTCTTGCTTTTACAAATATGTATTGCTTCACATATCTTATCCTTTTTAAAAAAATACCAATTCCTAAATTCATATATATACAAAAGTAAACATAAAGATTTTTATAAACAAGGTCTTTTTAATCCAATATGGAGCTTACACATATTTCTTGGCCTTAATTACCAAGGACTGAAGAGAATTCATTCCGTCAAATTCTCCCAGGTATGATCCCGACTCTTGTTTTTGTATAATTAATGCTTGTAGATTTTTATGACAACCATTGCTAGAAATGTTGTTGATAAAAACCCTTATCGTTATCCTGCTAGATACATATAATAAAATTTATCTCGGCAATAACTATTCGAGACATGGAATAGGTGCGGGACATCTACACATTTAATTGCCACCTTCTTTCTAACTTTTCATTCATCATGTCTTTGTCTTATCCAATTGCAACACTTAACTCCACTACGTGCTCATTGATGACATCAAAAGGACAATTGATTTTTTCCCATTCTCTTCAATCGCATTTCAAGTGCTTTCCTTTAAAACATCACCATAAATAGTTACTCCCCTAACATTACCACACAATACTCACCTAGTTTACTAATTGTAATTTCTACTTCATTATCTCTTCCTCCATATAACTGACAAATCAAATACGTTAACCAACAAAACTACGCTTTTTCTTTTCCTTACCTTCTCCATAAATCTTTCTTCCACCACATCCCTTTCAACGTTCGCATCACACTCCTCGTATGCGATTACTAATATTGTATACTTGGCCACTTTTCATCCACTCGAAAAGTCGGTACTGTCTCCGTCCCCCTCACAAATCCAGCTTTCCTACGGACATTAAAAACATATTTACTATTAGTTGTTTTCCATTGACGGCACAGTCCCATTTCCCATTTACAACGGACTTCTTCACAGCTATAGTCGTCTCCGTACGCACTATTTTTCTGGAATGTAAACGGTGGTCCAATAAATTAAACGTTTGTTTGTTCCCAGGCGTGGGGTCCGCAACCACTGGTTTCACATGACACATACTGCACAATGGGCACCAGGCTGAGCCGGTAACATGACGTTGCGCAACAGGCCGAACCGGTAATCAGCCCAGTCAGCCTTTGCCTTCTTATGTAGAGGGGTCTTCACTCTAAGATGCAGTGCGATACCCTGCTGAGGCTACCTACATCAAAGCCTTTGGAGGAGGTCGCACGTTCGAATCGCAGCAAGTGTGACAATGAATAAAAGTTCTCTACTGTTCGGAATTGCGATGGCGCTGGCCATCATTGCCTTTGCAGGTGATCACGGGTTCGATACTCATTACTACACTATTTTTATATTTTTGGTTTGGTATCTTACTCTTTGTTAGGGTTTTGTGCAGCGGCTGGTTCTGTCGGGATAAATTATGGGCGCGTGGCGAACGATTTGCCTTCGGCAGTCAAGGTAGCGAGTCTGATAAAGAGCGCCGGCGTCGAGAAAGTTAAGCTCTACGACTCGGATCCCGCAGTGCTCAGGGCTTTCAGCGGCACTGGCGTGGAGCTCACAATAGCGCTGCCAAACGAGCAGCTTTTCTACGTTGCTCGACGCCTCTCCAGGGCTTGCGCATGGGTGAAGCAGAACGTTGCCGCATACGTCCTGGCCACGAAGATAACCACCATTGCTGTGGGAAACGAGGTTTTCGCAAATCCTAAGAATATCACCGGCTTTCTAGTCCCGGCCATGAAAAACATTAACACCGCGTTGCTCAAGTACGGCCTCGGGGACGTCAAGGTTTCGAGTCCCCTCGCCCTCAGCGCGCTACAGAACTCGTATCCTCCTTCCGCGGGTTCCTTCTAAAATGGAGCTCGTAGACACCGTTATGCTGTTGATGTTGGATTTCCTCAACAGCACGGGATCCTTCCTCATGGTGAACGCCTACCCGTTCTTCGCCTACAAAGACAACGCCGGCGTCATCTCACTGGACTACGCTCTCTTCAACCCCAACGCCGGAGTACCCGACGCCGCTACGGGCACCCTCTACAAAAATCTCTTCGACGCGCAGCTTGATGCGGTGTTCACCGCCGCTTCGGCGCTCGGCCACGGTGCCCTCGACATCGTTGTCACGGAGACTGGGTGGCCGTCGAAGGGCGACGAGGACGAGACCGGCGCCGGAATGGACAACGCGGCGACTTACAACGGCAACCTCGTGAAACACGTGCTTTCCAACAGCGGCACCCCGTTGCGGCCCAAGGCGGCGCTGAATACTTTCCTGTTCGCGCTTTTCAACGAGAACAAGAAGCCCGGGCCCACCTCGGAGCGCAACTACGGCTTATTTTATCCTACCGAATCCAAGGTGTATAATATACCGCTCACTGCGGAGGCGCTGAAGAGCCAGCCCCCGAGGTGCCGAGTTCGAATCACACGACGACGAAGCCGCGGAATGTGAGCAACGCTGGATCTCAGACGTGGTGCGTTGCTAACGGCAAGGCGGGGAACGAGCAGTTGCAGACCGCGTTGGATTTCGCGTGCGGCGAAGGGAGCGCCGATTGTCAGCAGATCCAGCCTGGCGCGGCTTGCTATAACCCTAATACACTCGAAGCTCACGCATCGTATGCTTTCAACAGTTACTATCAGAAGAATAGCCGCAAGACGGGGTCTTGTTTCTTCGGCGGCGCTGCTTATGTCGTTACTCAGCCCCCAGTAAGTAGTTAATCCCCAAAACATTCTGTTTTCTTCTGCGGGCCACCATTATTTTGGGTTTTTTTTTCTTGGTAACTGATCTAACGCGCTTTTTTTTTTGTCTCTCGCAGAATATGGTAGCTGCACATTTCCCACGGGCTATTAGACGGTTTAGATGTTAAAAATATAAGCTAGTAATGCGGTGTGTAGTTATTGTAGCCATCCGCTTGGGATGGCAGTTGTGTAAGCACTCCACCGTTTTTGTATATGAATGGGGAAGGGAATGGGGCTGCTGGCTGCTGTATTAGTTCCGATGGAAAAATTCAATTATCTTTTTTTGACTTCAAATTTCGTCCAAATATTCCATCAGACTTTTTAAGTTTAAGATGTGGCCAACAGTTTGATTCTAAAATTTTATAAATAATAATATTATATTAGCTTCTATCTTTTCAAATTAAGTATTTTAAATATGCGGGACCTTAAATGGGTATGGTCTGTGTATGATGATGTAAAATATTTTGTCTGCTGATCTACAGACTTCAAGATATGTCAAATGATAAATAAAAAATGAGGCTGAGATCTGGGTGAATTTGGCCAAAAAAACACCATGCAAACCAGATCTAAAACAGATCTAACACAGATCTAAAACAGTAAAATAAAATCTAATATCCTCAATTTAAGAAAAATTTCTGCTGTCTTTTAAGTTTAGAAACAAGCGTGAGCATCACACAGACCAAAACTTAGTTTTTAATGGCCAAAGATAGACCTTGAAAACTCATCGAACCAAAAGGTACTGTTACATCGCTACCGAAATCACTGTTAGATCCCCTACCAAAACTTAACTTTTAAGATACATTTTTACTTTATACACCTAAAGTTAAGAACAATTTTGAGCATCAGACACGCATCCGAGGTAAGATTTTTAGGGCGTGATCAATAATCAATAAGCCAAGAATTTTAGTTACCATTTTTTTTTCTCAAATGACTGAAGGTGTAATTTTGTTAAGCGTACGGCTCCAAACACCCAAAAACATTTTTACATTTTTCACAGCCATGTTGCACAGCTTCTACCACTTTTTGTTGATGTTTATGTTTTTTTGTATTTTTTTCACATAGGTTGAGAAAAATCACAAAAATTAGGTGTATGATGTTGCCCAGCTTTTACTATTTTTGTTGATATATATATTAACAGGGGTTAAATTTGACGGCCGTTTAGACGTTTTTCGTGATTTTAGACGTAAAATACTTGTAAATATCTTATGTAGATACTTGCATATTTAAAATGTGACCGTCAATTTCTATATAGATTTGTATATAAATTATAAAAATATATGTAAACATATATTTAAAAAGATATAATAAATATAAAACAATTAATAAAAATAACCTCGTTTTGTGTTTTTGAAAGGCAATATTCAAAAATTACTGTCACCTGAAAATTGTTTGACAGGCATAGGTGGCCGTCAAATTTAACCCCTGTATATATATATATATATATATATATATATATATATAATTTATCGTTTCTCTATTTCATGTAGGTTTGGAAAAAATCAAAACTAATTTTATCTCAAATCGATTCATAACAAACTATTGAATTGTATTGCAAAGTTCAAAATGGCTGCAAGTCATTCTAATGATAGATCCTCTTGAGTCTTACTAATCAATTTAGAGTCCAAAGAGTGCATGTTATGGAGGAGAGGGATTAGTAGTGGGTTTGTTAAGTTTTCATTGATATGTAAAGTTTATTTTAACTTACATATTTTTTTGTAGTGTTTAATTGGAGGGAAAGTTATATTTTGATTTGATTTAAAATAATAAAATTGAGTTACACTACATTCCTGGTGGTACCAACTCTTGAACACGAGGCATTTAATAATTTTAAGTCTCACATGTCATGATGCAATTAGTCACTCTTCACAATTATTATGTCAAAAATAAGTAACCACAAGGTAGTCCTACAACAACTATTTGTATTGTGTAATCAAGACTACATCCTGGTGGTACCAACTCTTGAACACGAGGCATTTAATAATTTTAAGTCTCACATGTCATGATGCAATTAGTCACTCTTCACAATTATTATGTCAAAAATAAGTAACCACAAGGTAGTCCTACAACAACTATTTGTATTGTGTAATCAAGACTCATATCTACTATTAGACCATGGTCAAGTATTGGCCCCTCCCTTACATAACGCCCATTTTGATAGCAAATATTTGCAACAATTGCCTCGTGGTCATTACCAATAAACTTCTAAGGATGGGAGATGCCTAAATCTTTAAAGACTTTAAAAGTCTTTGTACCAAAGGATGCTATGGTATTGAATCAAATGACCTTACGCGTCTATATGTTTGATGTTGGTAACATTTGCTTCCTCAATAATAAGAACAATAGCGAATGTTGAGCTTTCCTTGTGGCTCAGGCCCCCAACCTTTTAAGTCTCTATACCAAAAGACGCCTTGGAATTGAATCGATAGCCTTATAAAACAATATGTTCTACATTGTTCGCCATTGCTTTCTCAATAATAGGGACAATAGTGAATGTCGTGTTTAACCTATAGCCCCAAGCCATTTTGTATTTGTGCACCTATATATAATCATCTAGAATTGTGGAATAAAGATTAACCTTGTCACAAAAAGATGCCTTGGAACTATATCAACGACCTTATGGAAAATTACAAAAGAATAGTATGTTCTACGAGTCCGGTGGTTCCTCTTGGCCCCAAATTGTTGTCTCTGCAAGACCGCATGTCTATAGCTATAATCATATCAAACTATGGAAAAAGATTAGTCAAAGTAGGCTTAATCATAACAAAACAATGGTTTCTGGGTTGAAAACAATCTCAAGATTTTAAGATAGGATGAATAAATATCGGAATTCCAAGTTTGGGGAAGATCGCGAGGCAATCAAATTCAAACTACCATATTGATTAGGCATCTTGGTGAAGTCATATGAGGTTACGAGTTGTACCATATTTTGATCTCCTCTCATGAGCATGTAATGAAATATGAGTGGAGGATATTGTCGATGCTCACCCTCTTCCCCGTGAGATTTGCGATGAATATATGAAACTCACATCTTATAAGAAAGAGATTAAACACATCATATATAAGACATATAGAAGCATTAAAATGTAATATAGAAAGATATAACCTTGGTAGTGTGTATGGCATACATAAGTTACCCATAAGGACCTATGATGTAGGCATAACAATTATGCTTTTTTATGTGAACTCTATGTAGTCTAAGAAGTTTTACCAACGGAAAATCTACTAATCAAGCCAAACATATTCACTTGCAACATGACCACATCTAACACCCACAAATTTAATGGGATCCACATTCTTCTCCAATAAAAAAGAATAATACAAGAAAATATTAAAACATTATTATTATTTTAATTAAAAAGAGATATAAACCTTATAAATTTATACATACTAGTAAAAGTAAGGGTTAAATTTGACGGCCATTTAGACTTTTTCGTGATTTTGGACGTAAAATACTTGTAAATATTTTATCTAATTGTCACACGTGACTTGTACATTTAAAACGTGACCGTCAATTTTTATATAAGTTTTTGTATATATATATAATAATTAGTAAAAATAACATTATTTTGTGTTTTTGAAGGGCGTATTGAAAAATTATCGTCACCTGAAAATTGTTTGATAGACATATGTGGCCGTCAAATTCAACCCCGAGTTAAAGATTGGTTCACTTTCAACCCACAAATCATAAAAACATGCAGAAATCTATTAACAATTAGTACATATTTTGAAATAGCCTTAGAGTAGATCTTTGGGACCCGTTGAATAGAAGATCGAATCACTCTATCCAAATGCGAGATTCTTAAGACATATATGAGAAAAGGTTAAACCACTTTATTATTCGAGTTCAACCTCGTATCTTGTTAAAGTTTTGACTCCTCATCAAAATGTTGTGTGATGCCATGTTCAAAGACATCAAAACAAATGTTCGATATTTCCTATGGAGGAGTATATTTGAATTTTTGACATCATCTTTATTTTCAAAAATGGCGGCGTGTTTCATAAAGTGGCATTAAAATAATTTCAATTCTAAAGATCCCAACAAAGCGTTATGTCCCTTCCAATTTTTTTTAAAATAAAAATCAATGGTAAATTAAGTATGTTCATTGAATTAAAGAAAAAGAAATTGCAATCCAAGAAAAGGTACATTTCGTTTGTCCTTTTCAGAATTAATAAACTTTTTTAGTACTTTGCACACACTATGGGTGGTGCACGTTCCCTCACTCTTAGGGCATTGTTTTTTTGGGGTCCCTTTTGCAAAAAGGAGCACCTATTTTGTAGGGTGTACCCTTACTATGTCACATTTTAGTGGATTCCCATGCTACATTTGGTTGTGTCGGCCATGCCAAATTCCTTGCGCACAAAGCACATTGAAATATGACTTGAAAGTATTGCGTGTGAAAGGGATACTTTTTAAAATACAAAAATACCCATTATCGTGGCACTAGGCGTACATACCCATTGTTGCAACAAATTTAAATTTTAAAATAGTTAGAAGTTGAAAAAGTGAAGGTGAAATATTGCATAGGGGAGGGACACAACTTAGATAGGCAATATAATATGGAGATAGAGCTATAAAAGTAATTCTTTATGGTTCAAATTCCTAATGTTAGAAGTTTTTGTGGATAGTTATAGCCTATGACATTATGAGGGGAATACATATCCATTTTTCGTAGGGAACTCTAATGATAGGGGACACATAAAAAAATAGCATATCAAGAATAAATTTCGACACATGTTATAACCAACACTAGGTTAGTCAAAAGCCCACTATGATAGTTCTCATTGTTGTTTGAACATACGCAACCCAACTCTTCTTATTTTCTCATTTCTCAACCTAATTTACACCCTTATTCACCCGTTGCCTTGTAAGTATTATTTTGTGAACTTAAACTACCACCAATAGATGATTTGTCATGTGAGACAAAAGAATAAGAGGATTTACAAGAAATATTCAAAGAATTATTTGCTTTCATGATGCGTTTCTTTCTTACATTTATGTCGAGACCACATTGGGGCATTTCTTAGATGGCAAAATGGAAAATGCATCGATTACATGTACAATGAAGGACATGTGGCAAAAGTTGTTGACCTTGGGAGGAACAATCTATATTATGTGCATCGCCATTCTTCATATCAACAATTAATGGAAAAAATGGATCCATTATTACATCAACTATTCATGAAACCAATTGTCATTCAAATATGGGACATGAAATCATATTGGTTTTTTTTTTTTAAATATGGGACCTACAAGTATATGGAGATGACATCCGATGCGCACCCTCAAATCGAAAGGCGGGATTTTTCTAACAAAATCTTGTTGCTCGGAATTTCGATAATGACAATGTTTAATTAGTTTCATTGGGTACACAAGAGCCAAACATGCCTTGGGACTCATCTTCAACCTCACATTATTTTGTTGAATATGGTGAAAAAATAGAAATTAATGGGCATTCAAAATCAAGCAACAACAAATTCGTTGGTGAAAGGCTTGAGAATTTGAGCAATCATACCAAGCCTCTCATGCATTGCACACTAATGGATTCAAAGGGGTTCCAAAACATGAAGCTAGGGGAGATAGTCAACCTAAATAAAATTCCCTAGAAGCTCAAATCCCACCTTCAACATCTCTTGAAGACCACTCAAGCACATAACCCCCAAGAATATAATACATTACCATGTCAATATATAAACCCAAGTTGCGAGTTTGTCTAGACACGAGTTCGTAAGGTTGTATAAACACATGTACACTCAAACAATTAAAACGTAATCTTCAAAGTCCTGTAAGTAAACAATAAATTCATTGGCGAAAGGATTGATAATTTGATACTTTAATTGTATTTCTAACAATCCTCTTATGCATGGCACACAAAGTGGACAACATGAGTGGATTCATAGGGGTTCAAATAGGTGAAGTTAGGAGAGATGCTCAACATACTTGAAATCCCCGGAAGATCAAACACCCCTCTACCATCTCTCTAATGCCATGTAAACACAAATGTACATTAATGTGTAAATATATAAATTAGACTTTGTGAGGTGTCTAGACATGAGTTATGAGGTTGTCTAAACACATGTACACTTAAACAATTTAAAAACAATCTTCAAAGTGCATAAGAAAAATAATTTTAATTTAAAATATTACAAATTTAATGTAAAAATTACATATTTTAAAAGCACAAATGATGAAGACACAAACACATCAAATAAAAAAAGGTTTATTAATAATAAATTAATGTATGTGTCAACAAAATCACATGTTAAAGAAATAAACCGACTTCATCGTTTCCATCAATGCTTCGTCTTATAACATGAGTTTTAACAATAAAAAATAGATTCAATATTGTCGGAAAAGTATAATAACAAGCCAATGGACTTACATCACATCTTTATTTCCTTTTGAAAATTTCTATCCAAGTTGATTTGCATTCTAGTTGGCCATTCCTTTCCTTATGCACACACTAATATTTAGATTAAACTGAATTTGTAATGCATTGTTACAAACTTAGATCTTAATAGTAAATACAAATGTTTGTCTTATTTATCGAGTGGTTGTGAGATGTTAATAATGGCCACCTAAAGAACCTTACTTTTTAATGGTGCAATAACCTTTTGGGATTCTGAAATTACATTATGTTTAATAACATAAACATTTAACTAATACAACCAAAAAGTGTTGATGTAATATAAATAAAAAATACCTCAACAAAAAAACATGGTATATTAAGAATAAATTTTGACACATATTCTAATGGTCATAACAAATTCAATAACTTTAAATATTATCAATAAAATATTTAGGCATGATACATCGAAACTAGAGAGGACACATGTTCAAAGATTGAAAAGGAAAAATACATGTTCGTGCATATTCACCACGTAAGAACCTACATAAAAATTATTTTAGACAAGCACTAAATAAATATCACATATATATTCTTCCTAGTACTAAAAAATGCAAAACATGGAAAATAGTGGATAACGTTATGTGGCACCCTTATTAGAGGAACAATATGAAACGAACATTTCATCTCACATAATGGAGGACATCATATAGATCCACAAGATAGTGCAAATGGGGAAATGATGAAAGAATTTTTCCACCCAAAATGACCCGTGTCGAGGGACCGAATCTCAACCCATTTCCCCAACTTCCACGTTCTCTAGGTCTTTAGAGGTTACATAGAGTCACCTTTATCACTACCTATAAATAAGCAAAGTGTGAATATGTCTAAATCTCCCACGTTGTTTCCCTCTCCCACCACACTCTCTAGATCATCTTGTTCCTTCCTCCGAGCTTTAGGTCTGAACATGACCCATTGTACCAGTAATGTCGTCGTGTTGGTTCCACAAAATATCATTTCTTATATACTAATTAAAGTTTAATAATAATATACATAAATGAATTCCTAAACAACAATAACAAAATGCCAAATGCTTGGTTATCTTGCATGGCAAATACCCTAGAAGCATTCTCCAATAGTCAAAGCGAGGTTAAGTCTAATGCCCCTCAAGAACATGCCTTGTTAACAAAGCGCTTGAGTGGGCTATCTATAAAATGAGGGAACATCAATACTCTTTGGTTACCTTAAGGTTCAATATGATAAGAGTTGAAGATGAAGGCCATTAAATTCTTTGCATCATGCATTCAAGCAAGTTGAGATGTTGCACTCACATACTATAAAAAAAAGTGCAAATGGAATAAAATCACATTAAGTACAAAACTTTAACAAATTGGATAAAATCAATTGTATAAATATATAGTATTCTTAAACGGGTAAAATGTGCAAATGTAATAAAATCACATCAAGTACAAAACTTTAGAAAATGGGATAAAATCACATGCATACTGAGATAAACTATTTTTTAAAGGGTAAAAAGCAATTACAAATCTAAAATTTTAATACCTGAAAAGGGTAAGTCAAACATTTTTCACATAAAAATAAAAAATAAAAAGTATTCAAAATAGTTGAAAATTTGACGATAATAGTAAAGAATCAAAAATGTTTATGCAAAGATTGGAGAAAATGAAGCCTCAAATATTTTTATCCCGCTAAAGGCATGTATATAGGCATCACCATTCAAATTAAATTTAAAACTCTTTTCAATTAAATTCTACCACTTAGCAAATTTGATAGTGAGGTCATATTTTTTTAAATTATAAGATTTTATAATTAATAATATATGGTGTTTATCCTTCATTTCATTGGTTCATTGGCTCTCCTGTTTATTGTTCATAGGGCATGATTTTTTTATCAGCAATTTTTTTTCTCCAACATTTCAAAAAAGATAACTACTAACTTAGAAGAAAGCTTTTTTACGATAACTAAAGCTTTTTTATTTTTACTTTTATGACACTCAAGGATTTTTTATTTCTATTTTTTTACTGTGTTTCTTCCTCTGTCGAGATAATTTCATACTTCTATAATTATATAAACATAACACAAACCCACAATTTTTTATTTAATTGCACGTATAGAAAGAATGGTCCGGTCCTCAACATGACATTGAAGATTTGCGTGTTTCTCGAGATGATTTGCTTACAAATATTTTTATTTACTTCTTTTTTATTTTGTGGGTGCAGTGGTGGGAAGAGGAGTGGTCACATACCTTACCGTGACTCAAAGTTTACTCGGATTTTGCAACTTTCTCTTGGTGGTAATTCCAGGACAACGAGTATATGCACTATGGGTCCCACATTAGCTCATGTAGAGCAATCTCGAAATACACTTGTGTTTTCCACTTGTGCAAAGGAGGTTACCAACATTTCACAAGTGAATATGGTACATCGTATTCTTTAAATTGATACAATATATCATTTATGATTCAAAGCTCACCTAACAATTTCTTATTCCAAAATAGGTTATTTCAGATAAGGACCTAGTTAAACAACTGCAAAAAGAAGTTGCAAGGCTTGAAGCAACAAGAGTTGAGGTGAAATTTGCATACACCAAAATCAACCAAAATAGCATGCTCAAATTCATTATTGATGGAGAAGGGGCTGAAAATTCATAAGGTATTTTCATCAGAGATGAACAATTCAAATGAAGTGTTAGTCTTGTGGATCTAGTTATTTTGGATTTCTGCATCCATTTCAAAAATCAAAATATTTCAGGTCAATTGGTTATTATTTCATGCTTATAGATGGAGATGGAAATGAAAGAACTTAGGATACAACATGATCTTTCTCAAGCCCGACTTGATGAATTACATCGAAAAATAGAATAGGAACAACAACAAGTAAAGTCTTTGGCATTGTTGCTACATTTATTAATTAGAGAGTTATTGTTTATATATTTTTTGACTAAAGTGTATCCTCCATATATTTTTTCACATGTAGGAGATAAATTAAGTTAATGAAAGAGACAACAAAAATAAGTCATCGAGGAAAGAACCCACCATGGTGAGCAGGCCTAGAAATAATTCAACCAGGAAAATAATGAGGCGGTCGAGCATTTACTCAACCTTTCAAATATAAATAATATTCAAAATATGTTCAAAACAATGATAAAACAAAACATTTAGAGCACACAAGCTTATGTCACAGAGCTCAAAGAGCGTGTTGTCAAGATTCAGTACCAGAAGCAACTACTTGTTTTCTAGGTATCATTTGTTTTGGTCTTGTATGTTCAACTAGTAAATTGAATATATAATAATTACATATAATAAAATTACATCGATAATTATCTATTAAAGTGTTGACCAATTTTCTTTGTTCTGTTCGATTAGTGAACTAGTAATAAAGGAAACAAGTAACTCAGAATATGAAGGGTTTATGGTACCTTGAGATGAGATGAATGGAAGCGGACGCAAAGATGAACTCCTCACCGCGAGCTAGATAATATTCCCAACAAAGAAGACTAATAAGAAAAATGTTTTACTAGATAGGATGAAGGGTTTCTCGACACAAGCCGGTCCTGAGAAGTGTGATCTTCCTATGATGGATATCAACCCTCTTATAGATAAAGTTAGGATAAAATTGATGTTAATGGATTTGGATAATATGTAGAATCGAGATAAACAAGAATTGAAATGCAGAAATGTAAGAAAAGTACAAATTTGATCAAAATATATGTAAAGTAAATCAAACCTGCATGGGTCAGCCATAACCCGAGGCTGCAGAGGGCCAGTCGATGGTGACTAATGTTGGATAAGAGGCACCTACAAAATAGACCTACAAGCTCTTTTGTGCCTAGATCTGAACCAAGCAAGGATTTGATGCAACAAAATTAGGAAAAGTGATGGAAAATGGTATGAAAATAGGGCTGCTTTGACAATGACTAGGGGAATCGCGACAATGGGAATGACATAATAGATCCGGGATGACATAAGAAAATGATGAGATCCATAAGTGGAATGGATACATAAACAGAGAGTTGATGACAAAGGGTCTAGATGAAAATGAAACTGATATGGATGAGGTTGGGTCAATGGCGATCCGAAAGGGTTGATGACGACTGGGACTAGTTAGGGCTTGAACAAAAATGGATGGGATGAAATGAAGACCGCAGATGAAATAGAAGATTGAGATGGCCGAAGTAGATTTCTTGATGCTAGTTGAACCTGCATAAAATTTTAGTGATGGATATAAATGATAATATTGCAAGGAAAACACAAAGTATGTTAATGGTGAAAGAAGTCTCCCAAATCTCCAAAGTTGATGCACCCAAAATCTCCAAGAAGATTCCAAGATTCCAAAATTGCATCCCTTGATCTCCTTAAGAAGGAGGGGGTAAAGGCATATTTATAGGGTGAGTGGATGGATGTGGGGGATAGGAAAGCATTTAATAAAGGTAGGTGGGAGGTAAAATTATTAAATAAAGGCCATGAAGAGATAAAAATATTAAATGAAGGTGGGTGAGAACCTAGGGATGGATAAAAGGTGGTTGAGAGGAAGGAAAATATTAAATAAAGGCCAAGGGGAGATGAAATTATTAAATGAGGGCCTAGGGAGGATAAAATGGAACATATAGGGAGGATAAATGGTAGGAAAAAGGGTAATTCAAAAGGAACAAAGATATGCATGTGAATAAAGATAATAAAAGGGAGAGAACGCTAGATGAGGGGTAGCGATACAAAAATTGGTGTCTACATTTCCCCTTTTTGTCGATTGGTTTGCGTTGGGCAAGCCATGAGACAAAAATGAAGAGAGATGATAGATGAGGTGCCCCCTCAAACTAGGGTCTCGATGAAAATATGGTGGTGATTCTAGAAATACATTGGTAGGGACATAACACGGCCTATGGTGGAGGCAATGTTAAAGGCCTATAGGCCCTATGAGTTGGTGAAGATCACTGCAATATGGAGGGAATCCAATGGGAATCCACTTGGATGGATGTACAAGCCGTGGGACCAATGGGTCAAAGGTAGACATCAAGAATATGCACAAAAATGTGAGGATGGTCAAAACAATGGTTCTAACAAAATTGGGGGTAAAAGAGCATGCGATGTCCTTCAAACATGAAGAAGCAAAAAAGATGCAATTGGGTAGGACTAAGATGAAAAATATTGCCACAATGGTGTACTTAAGATGAGATAGAGGTGCCATAAGAACACAAAGATGGCCACATAATGGACTTACGATGGAATAAATTGGATGAGGATGGATGTAATATGATGAGGTGAGCTAAAATATGGCATATTAGATTAGATAAAATATTGGTAAGATGAGACAAAATAGATTAGATGAGATAGATGGATAAGACGAGAGAGGATGACATATTGGATGAGATATAAGATTGATAAGATGAGATAAAATTGGATTGGATGTGAGAGATAAAATGCTACTTGATAAGGTGACCCAAAATGTGGAAGCATACACTTCATCGTAGTAAGGAGTGGACGAGGAAACAATGCTTTGAACTGGATTGGAGGTAAACAAGAAATGGAGCCACTTAAGGCAATGCACTTGCAACCAATAACATGTGTTAACACATAACCAATGATAGTTAGTTATTCTAAGGATCATGTGGAAAATATGGAAAGTGGACTTATGAACCCAAGGTTGACACAAAAAGAGTTTAGATGTGACTTATATGTGGGAATATAGGTTCTCCATAGGCGGGTTTCCCTAGGCGTATGCCCCAGCTCTGGGTAGTGGGATGTAAACCGATCAATGCGAGAAGAAAGATGATCAATGTGGGAAGATATCTTAGGATGCTTGATTTTTAATTTTATGTTTTTTTGTATGATATTAAAGGTTGATTAATACGGAAACCTTCGCTACCATGATACAAGAGGGTATCCATCCTTCGAGGGAGTGGTCTGCTTTTTTGCTTTATGATTTTTGACTTTGGATTTTAATTTTTACAGATGGAAGGGATAATATATGCATGATAGCCGTCCTTTGAGGGATCAATCTATACTTTTGAATTTTTGAATTTTTATGAACAAGCTGTCATTCGAGGATCAATCTGTTTGCTTTTGAATTTTTGATATGAGCATCCATGGAATTTTGAATTTTTATGGGGAAGAGTTGGAGATAATTAGGTAGACCACTTAGGAGGGGATAATGAATGTACAAGTGACACTCGTGGACCCTTGGCATGGTTCCAGTAGGTAAATAAGTTGGTGATGGATGTAATGATCATAGAGTTCTCACCAAAAAGGAAGATCCTATCCATAAGGAATATGCCATGGGCAGAGCCGTGGTGCCCATATTTAAGGTCATAACTAGGAAAGTGACGAAAGACCACATAGTTCTAGATCATTATGATGAAAGATGGGAATGGCTAAGGACGTATGGATGATCAATGAGAATGAATAAGTTCACATTGGTAGATATGTTAACAATATAATGGCCATAAGTGCAATGCATTAAGAGGTTTCACTTTCGGTTTACCATCAAGGAAAGCCAAACGATAGGCCCCAGACCCATACTTATGCATGATAATGTAAGGTCTGATCCAGTTGGGAGAAAAATTTCCACGTTGGATCCTTTTCTAGAGAGTAGTGACATTTTGATTTTCTTTAAGGGCAAGGTCACCAATGTTAAAGTCGTGTTCCTTAAGACGGTGAGAGTGGGTGGGATAATATGATAGCTTGTATATGATTAGATGGAGTGAGATAAATAAAAGGGAGTAAAATATTATGTGCTATCTTTAAAATAGTGAGAAAATATGTGTCCATGGTAAGACAAAGATGGTCACGAGAAGTGGGCTTAGGATGAGGTATGGTGCCCTAAGAGAGGAAAAAAAGATAACCAAAAAGGTGGACTTAGAATGAGATATAATAATATATAAGGGGATTGAGTAAGATGGGAATCATATATGAGGAAATGAAGGATAAGTAGACATAGAGGAGATTAGGTGAGATTGAACAAGATGATGTTAGGATTAAGAGGAAGATACCTAGCCTGATAGTGGACCAGTCCTAGAGTGATTGTGGAGATTTAAAGAAGCTAGGGTAAAGTGACACAATGTCGTCAATGTCCATGGCATGATTTAATGAGGGAGGAGACATGAGAAGACTAAGAGAGAGGATTGGATTCTCCCCTAGCGAGAAATTTTTCTCACTTTAGGCCACTTGGATGTAGACATGGATAAACTAGCGAGATGCAAAGGGAATTGGGTAGGATTGCTAGAAGGAGAAATGATGATTCCTCGAGGTTTTGATTGGATAGACGCTTAAGGATCACGAGGAGTATTAGTAATGTGGATGGTGTCGATAAAGAGAGGTGGCCTCTCTTTAGGAGAAACCGATCTTGGAGGAGGGATTACGACGAATGGTTTGGGTGAAGAACCCAAGTTAGATACCTTAGAAGGTGAGGGTTCAATTGGGGGATTGGATTTTAAATTGGATGATATGGAAGGAAGAGGGTGGTATTTTTGGATAAGAAGGCTAACCTCCGCCATTAAATTATGGAAAAGAGTTTGGAGGGCCCTATAATGTTCAAAGTGTCATGGCCCGAAGTGTGATCATAAGTACATACAACATTAGGATCAAACCATGATGGACTTTTTTCCTCACGGGTCAAAAGGTTTGATGGGGAAGAGTGATTGCTGAGATTTAAAGTAGGCGTTGGAAGATTTCAGTGTAGGACCCAATGGGGGTAGTTGAAGAAGAGGTTATAGATGAAGTGGTTCTAGGAATGGTAGATGAAGGTAATAAGGATGATTCACTTTGATGAGGCTTCATGTGAGCCTTTGGTTCAAATTTAAAGTTGGAAGGAGAAGTGGGTATCTATGATTTAGTTTTGATGTCTTGGGATTTAGATGATGTTGAAGGGGGATTAGATCTAGAAGGAGGGTTAGATTGCTTAGACTTGGGTTGATTGATGATGGGTGTCTTAGATAAAGGGCTTGGCCCTAAGATGGATGGAGATGCTCCTAAGAGTGACGATGTAACATTGGTTTGCTTAGGATTGAGAGGAGAGAGCTCCAATTTTTTGTAAGGATGTGTAAGGGATTTTTGGATGGTTATGCTAAGGCTCTTAGATCTTGGTTGGGATGTTTTACTCTTGGCAGGAAATATTACGATTTCAATTGAGAGGTTTGTAGGTTGTGTTGTAGAGGCGGATATGGAGGATGGAGGGGACTTTTGGATGATACACTTGATAAGATCAAAAGGGGTGTAGATTGTATAGGTCTTGGACTGATTGGTGTGGGCGTGATCGGTTTAGTAGATGGGGCATGCATATATTTTATGGTTGTCTTAAGTGGGGGTGTTTGCGTAAAAAATGTTTCAAGGGGTATCATATATATACGTGTAGATTGAGATGTAGATGTAGGTATGGTTATGCTAGTAGATGTGATTGATGTGGAAGTGGGTATAGATGTAGGAATGGTAGATGTCAATGAAGAATTGGATATGATAGATTAGGATTAGTAGACCAAGTAGATAGGATGCTAGAATGTTGACCAAGTTTTTCGTTCTGTTCAAATTAGTGAACTAGTAATAAAGGAAACAAGCAACTACGAATATGAAGGGTTTTGTTAGAATGTGTTGTATATTTTGTATCTTGTATAACTAGAACTATACACCTCTTCCACCAAGTGTTAGTAGGGGTTCGGAGGCGCCCCGACCGGGGTTGGGGGCCCAATGGCCGGCTCCCAGAATTTTTTTGGAATCCCTATTTTTCTGGGAATATAGATATGCTATTTTTATCTATAACTATATATGGGTGGTGTCATAATCCATGAATTATGGGGAAATGTTATGGGTGTTTATTAGCCCATGGTTTTGTACCCATGTATTGTAAACCGCTTTGTGATTTCCTATTGATTTGCTTACAAATAGCTGGAGATGCGTAGAGGGTAAAGCGTAACCTTGGAAGTACATTATTATATTGTAAATGGTTAAATTAATGTAATAAGAGAGATAATTTATTGTCTTTGGCTTTTTCCTAAAGGGTTTCTAGGTTAAATCTTGTGTTTTGTCATTTGTTTTCTTTGATTATCTTGAATATTTTGTTCATTATAGCTTCTTATTTATTAGTTTATCAAATTAATTCTCTTCATTTAGTATTAGAGCTAGGTTTTAGCTTTTATGTGAAGAGTTAGGGTTTCTAAAACCTGTGATAAATTTTTTTGAGTGGGAGCTCTGGGTGAATTTTTAGGTAGAAGAAAATGACGGGAAGCACAAGGATCGAGATCAAAAAATTTAATGGTCAACATTTTGAGTTATGGAAGCTCAAGATGGAAGATCTTCTTGTGGATTGTTGTGTCTGGAGTCATGCCTACGAGTATGAAGGTAGAGGACTGGGAAAAGATCGATAGGAAGGAAAAGAGTTCAATTAGATTTTGTCTATTAGATTCAGTTTTTGAATGTGTCAAATGAGAAATCCACTCAGGTGTTATGGGAGAAGTTGGGGACTTTGTATCAAACAAAGTCTCTGGTGAACAAATTGTTTCTCCAAAAGAAGCTATATTCATTGAGAATGAATGAAAGAGACTCTATTGCATGAGAACATCTGAACGTCTTTAATACTTGTGGTAAGTATGTTGATTTTTGTTGATATTAAAATAGAAGAAGAGGATAAGTGTATTAATATTTTGTGTTCTTTACCTAAGTCTTGGGATAATCTAGTTATGGCTATTATTAATACTAAAGCAAAATTGTTAGTTGAGGATGTAGTTGCGGCCTTACTATAATAAGAAATGAGGCAGAAATTCATTGATTATTATCAATACAAGGATGCCTTGTATGTAAGATTCCGTACCCAAGAGAAAAGCAAGAAGAGGCAAGGACAATCAAAGTCCAGAATTAAAGTGAAGACTACAGAAAAAGATAAGAGGAAATGTTGGAACTGTGGTGAAATGAGGCATTTCAAGAAAGATTGTAGATCTAAGAAGGTAGAAAAGGGTAAGTCATCTGACGATGGTGGATCTTCATATACAAAACCCTCTAATGAATACTCGGGAGATTTCCTTTTGGCAGCTTCCAGTTGGCATGCATGTGAGAATGCGTGGTTGATTGAATCAGTGCCTCCTTTCATATGACACCACATAAAGAGTGGTTATGTGAATATGAAAAGTATAATGGAGGTAATGTATATCTGGGAGACAACTCAACTTGCAAGATCATTGGTTGCATAGGAGAATCAAGATGAGGTTTAAATATGGAAGGATTAAAACCCTCCTAGGTGTTCTACACATTCTAGGTTTGACCAAAAACCTAATATCTGTAAGTAAGATGAATGATGCAAGTGTTCAGGTAGCATTTAGTAAAGACAATTGCAAGATGGTTCAGGGGTGCAATGGTATTGGTAAGAGGCATCCGTATTGGAACATTGTTCAAGCTTGAGGCAAGCATTGTTACTGATGAGTGCAATAGCTCTGTGGTTTTAGAGGAGAATAAAGCTTCATATATAAATCCTACATTTGTTGCAATGAAGATGATGTTATGGCATCAAAGGATGGGACACATCGGAGAGAAAGGACTTTGTACTTTAAAAGTAAAAGGTATGGTTGAAGGAATTTCGAGTGTCCTTTAGATTTTGATTTTTGTGAGCATTGTGTGTTTGGAAAGCAAACTAGAGTAAAGTTTCCTACTAATGCTACAAGATCAGAAGGAATTCTACATTTGATACATAGTGATGTTTTTGGACCTGTAAAAGTTCCATCACTAGGAAAATCCATGTTTTATGTTAGTTTTATTGATGATTTCTCAAGAAAGACCTAGGTATATTTTATCCGGAATAAGTCTGAGGTTTTCAATAAATTCAAAGAGTTTAAGGCTCTTGTAGAAAATTAGACAAAAAGGAAAATAAAGGTTTTGAGAAGTGACAATGGCGGGAATATTTCTCTAATGCCTTTGAGCAATTCTGTAAAGAGTGTGGAATAGAAAGGCAGAAGACAACTCCATATATGCCACAATGAATGGAGTTGTAGAAAGGATGAACAAAACGTTGATGGATAAGTGTAGGAGTATGCTCAGTGGTATTGGTTTGGATAGAAAATTTTGGACGAAAGCAGTGGTAACTGTGTGTTATTTGGTTAATAGATCAATGACATCTGCACTTGAAGAAAAAAATCCACAGGAAGTATGGACTAGTAAGAGACCCTTTGTTAGACATTTACGTGTATTTGGTTGTATTTTTATATGTATATTCCAAAAGAGAAAAGAACCAAGCTAGATAATAAATCAGTAAGTGCATATTTATTGGATACTCTAATGGTGTAAAAGGATACAAGCTTTGGAATCTAGAAACACAAAAGGTTATTTTTGGCCATAATGTATTTTTAGAAAGATTAAGGAGATTCCAAAGAAGGAATAAAAACTAAAGGAAGATCATGTTAAAATTGAGGAATATGAATATGAATCTATGTTTGAATTTGATGCGACTACAGAAGATGAACCACAAAGAGAGTTGTAAGGGGAAGATTTAGATGAAGCAGATGAGGAACCAGAAGATGTTGAACCAGAAAATCCTATCTTAAGAAGATCAGATCAGCTGAGAAGGGCACCTGAGAGGTATAGTCCTCTTGATTTCCGTTCTACTTCTATTTTATCAATTTTGTCTTATTGACGATGAACCCAAGACTGTGAAGGAGGCTTTTGGATCTAATGAAAGCAAGTTTTGGAAAAAGGCTATGGAGGAAGAAGTTGAGTCGTTATATAAGAATAATACATGGGGCTTGGTGAAATTATCTCCTAGAATAAAGCGGGTTGGTTTGTAAATGGGTGTTTAAGAAGAAGTATAATGCATATGGGAAAATGGAGAAGTATAAATCTCGCCTTGTGGCAAAGTGTTTCTCTCAAGTAGAGGGACTCTGTTTTGGTGAGATTTTTTCTCCTGTTGCTAAGTTACATTCTATTATATTTATTTTAGCTATTGTTGTTTCTTTGGATCTGGAAATAGAGTAGATGGATCTTAAGACGTCGTTTTTTCATGGTGAGCTTGAGGAGGAAATCTATATGACATAGCCAGAAATATTTAAGATCAAAGGAAAGGAAGATTTGGTGTGTAGGTTGAAAAAGTCATTATATGGCTTGAAGTAATCACTAAGAATGTGGAACCATAAATTTGACATGTATGTGTTGAGACTTGGGCTTGAAAGAAGTAAAGTGATGATTACGTTATCATTGTATTGTATGTAGATGACATGTTGTTAATTGGTAACAATAAAAAATTGGCAATCATGTTAAATCTCAACTCTCATCTCAATTTGATATGAAGGATCTTCGGGCATGCAAAATTTATTTTGGGCATGGAAATAAAAAGAGATCGTGTAAATAGGAAATTGGAGTTAAATCAAAGAAAGTATCTTGAGGTGATATTGTAAAGGTTTCAAATGCATGAAAGTAAACTTGTTAGTATTCCTTTTCTGTTGGTCAAAAGTTGTCTTTTGAACAATGTCCTAAAACTGAAGAAGAAATAGAGGACATGTCTTAGGTATCATATGCTAGTGTAGTTGGTAGTTTGATGTATGCAATGGTTTGTACTAGACTTGATATTACACATGCAGTGGGAGTAGTGAGCAGATTCATGTCAAATCCTGAAAAGGAACATTGCACTACAGTAAAGAGAATCATCAGGTACTTGTGTGGGACATCTAATTATGTAATTTATTATTAGGGAAAACCTAATGAAAGTAAAACATTATATCTACATGGTTTTGTGGATTTTGACTGGGGTGGAGACTTGGATATGCGTAGGTCTACCAGTGGTTATGTGTTCAACTTGTTTGGTGGAGCGGTAAGTTGGATGAGTAAACGTCAAGAAAGTGTTGCGATATCCACCACAGAGGCTGAGTACATGGTAGCTACTCATGCAAGTAAAGGGGCGATTTGGCTTCGATGACTGATCTCCACTGTTGGGTTCACTCAAAATGTTGTAAGGATTGATTGTGACAGTCAAAGTGTAATTTTTCTGGAAAAGAACCCTGAGTATCATTCAAGAACGAAACACATTGATGTTCAATACCATTTTGTAAGAGAAATGGTGGAGGAGAAGAAGATACTACTAAGTAAGGTGGACATAAAGGATAATGTTGTTGACTCTTTAACTAAGGTTGTGAGTGCTGAGAATTTTTCTTGGTGTAGAAAATTGATGGGCTTGAATGCCCTGAGTTGTTGACTATATGGAAGTGTAGCCCCCTTTTGCAAAGTATACAAGTGGGAGAATGTTAGAATGTGTTGTATATTTTGTATACTGTACACCTCTTCCACGAGCGTTAGCAGGGCAGGGCTGGCCCCACTGGGGTTTTAAGGGCAGGCGCCCCCTCGGTGGGGGTTCGGGGTTGGCTCTTGAGAAATTTTTTTGGAATCCCTATTTTTTCGTGAGTATAGATATGCTATTTTTATCTACACGTATATATGGGTAGTGTCATAATCCATGAATTATGGGGAACTGTTATGGGTGTTTATTAGCCCATAGTTTTGGTACCCATTGTATTTTAAAACCGTTTTGACATTTCCTGCTGATATGCTTACAAATAGCTGGAGATGTAGTAGGGTAAATCAGAACTTGGAAATACATTATTATATTGTAAATGGTTAAGTTAATGCAATAAGAGAGAAGTTACTATTTTAGGTTTTTTCCCAAAAGGGTTTCCCGAGTTAAATCTTATGTTTTGTCATTTGTTTTCTTTGATTATCTTAATTATTTTGTTCAAGTATATCTTCTTGTTTATTAGTTTATCAAATTAATTCTCTTTAGGTTTATGGTACATTGGGATGAAATGAATGGATGTGGGCGCAAAGATGAACTCTTCCTCGCTGCAAATTAGAGTATTTGCACAACAAAGAAGACTAAGAAGAAAAATGGATTAGTAGATAGGATGGAGGGTTACCCAAAATACGGTCCCGAGAAGTGTGAGCTTCTTAGGATGGATGTCAATCCTCTTATAGATAAAGATAGGATAAAATTGATGATAATGGATTTGGATAATATGTAGAATCTGAGATAAACAAAAACTTAAATGTAGAAATGTAAGGAAAGTACATATATGATCAAAATAGATGTAAAGTAAATCAAACATGCATGGGTCAATGGTGACCGAGGCTACAGAGGGTCAATTGACGGTGATTAGGCTGGATGAGAGGAACCTACAAAACAAACATGCAAGCTCTTCATTGGGCCGGATATGAACCGCTTTGGATCCGAACCGATCTCGGATCGAGCCAAGACAAAATCCTGCAAAAAATAGTGATTCTAGATTTGGATGAAAGGATGTAAGAAAATTAGGCAAAGTAATGGTAAATGGTATAAAAATAGGGCTGGTTGATGTCGACTAGGGGATCAACGACAACTAGGGCATGAGAACAAATCTCGGATGGTAGAGAAGTAAAATGATGAGATCCAGAAGCGGGATGGATACAGAAATAAAGAGATGATGACAAAGGGTATGGATGACAATGAAACTGATATGGATGAGGCTGGGTTGATGACGATCTAACAAGGTTGATGGTGATTTGGGTGGATAGGTCTTGAACAAAAAAATGAATGGGCTGAAATGAAGACCTCCAAATGTAATAGAAGACCAAGATGGATTAAGTACAGTTCTTGATGCTAGCTGAACCTACACAAAATTTTAGTGATGGATATAGATGATAATATTGTAAGGAAAACACAAAGTATGTTAATGGTGAAAGAAGTCTCCCCAAATCTCCAAATTTTATGCACCCAAAATCTCCAAGAAGACTCCAAGATTCCAAAATTGCATCCCTTGATCTCCTTAAGGAGGGGGTATGGGTGTATTTATAGGATGAGTGGATGGATATGGGGATAGGAAAACATTTAATAAAGGTAGGTGGGAGGTAAAATTATTAAATAAAGGCCATGGAGAGGTGAAATTATTAAATGAAGGTGGGTGAGAACCTAGGGATGGATAAAAGGTGGTTGAGAGGAAGGAAAATATTAAATAAAGGCCAAGGGGAGATGAAATTATTAAATGAAGGCCTAGGGAGGATAAATGAAGCATATAGGGAGGATAAATGGTAGGAAAATATTAAACAAGGGTCTAGAGATAATAGATAGGATGTGATTCGGATAACAACTATGATTAGGGATTAATTAAATGGGATTAAGGGTGAATTAAAATAAATTATGTGGAAATAAAATAAATGATGGGATAAAATAAGAAAGTGGGAAATTTGAATAAATGAGATTTATGGAGGGAAAGGGGAATTCAAATAGGAATAGAGATATGCATGTGAATAAATATAATAAAAGCAAGCGAACACAGGATGAGGGGTAGTGATATCAAAAATTGGTGTCTACATAAAGTGATCTCTTACACTTCTCCCAATTGGTGATTTTATGTGCTACTCCCTATTCTTCTTGTTTTAGGTACTTAAACTAGAGATAAATGAAAATGGTGATATGGAGGAAGGATGCACTGGGAAGATGAAGTGGAAATCAATACTCTCTTGCAGTCAGCTAGTGCAAACCACTCTTTATTTGAGGAGCAAGAAAGAAATATAATTGAGCTTTGGGACCTTTGCCAAGTTTCTACAATTGTTGACACAAAAATACGAAATTGGGTACATTTCTAGGTCCTAAATACATACTAGCATTCATACAATTCCTAAGAAAGAAAACTAGAAATTGACAATTGTATTTGGCCTCTTGTCTTTGTTTATTGCTTTCTATGTGGTCTTTCATACCCCACAACCCAGTCGGTATTTTACTTGTTTATATTTTACAACTCCAAACACCAACGCCCAAGCATCCTTATCCACTCTAGGTGTCCCCGACCATTTTCTACTTTAATTTCTTCTTTTGGGTCTCTTTCATATTTTGGGAACCTTTTTCACTTATGGATTGGCCTTCTAGTTGTCAATTACAAAATTCAAACAAGGGAATCATATAAATACATAGTCATATGACCAAAATAAAGGAACAAGCTCTAAGCATATACTAACATCACCTAAGCTTGCATCCAAAGGCATTTAAATACTTCAAGGCATCCATCCAACATCTATTCAAGGGACAAGGGACTACATTTTTTCACACACACAACATATGAAGGGGAAGTTAATTTTTCCATCCACACATTCTATTTACATTGTTACATCTAGCAAGCCTGTTATTAAGTACACTTGCACAAGGGAATCCTAGGGCACTATTTCTACACACAAATAATGACTACATGGAGTTTGAGATGTAGTGTAGTGATGGGTTGTAATATCACTATATCGGGTGACCACAAGGTCGGTTCGAATCCCCATATTGCATCTTTCTTTTTCGATTTGATATGGTATTCGGGTTTTACAACTGAATATTTGTTTTGTAGAGGTTACATCTATCTCGACGATCATATTGTGACATCCAGGTGTTCAACACAACATATTTGCGACACATTAAAGATCAAGTTTTGACCGTTTTTGCAGTCATAGGTTCCCAATAGAGGTCGTCAACACTTAGGCACCCCGTTCCTGCCGTGGGTGCCCATGTCCAACCATATTTCTACAAGTATATAATTTATATTGAGAATTTATGACACATATCACTTCTTGTTCAAGTAATTAGTTAAGTCCATTTCTCTCTCTTGCACTTAGGGTTTCATATTTTATTAGCTTATTGCTCGTGTCAATTTTATATTTTAACATTTATTATCATATGTGACTATGCAATTAGAGTTTAATAATAATTATGTTTTTGTTAAATCATTTGGTGAATCGATCATTCAATCCCTACCTTCGAAAATGTGTCAAAGTCTATCTCTGTTATCACCGAATCGCAACACCCTCCGGTTTGCACAAGTGTTTATGCCTGAGCTCACAATGTGATTGGATAACATGGGTAATATCTCCAAGTTGTGGGACTTGCTACTTGAGATAGACCTCCAAAGAAAGTTGGTTCTTGCTCCTAAACTACCTGTCATAATCTACTCTAATGCAGACAAAAATATCTTGTCCTAATCTAACTTTCCAAGGGACCAAGGAGAGAGAGTGCATAAAAACAAAGCCTACACTAAAGCGGTGATACACCAAAAAGGAGAGAATGAGGATAGCTTTCCAATATATGAAAAATAGGATCACAATGCATACTAGAAGGGGTGATAACAGTTCTCCATAGTTTAGCAAATGCATTCACAACAATATTCCATACATGCACAATAATGATGAATTCCTGCAAGAGCATAAATAGACACAATATCCATGCAATGAGATTGAAGGGCAAATGAGAATGCAAATGAACACAACAGGGAAGATACATCCACAAACTTGCATCTATTGCTTCATTGATATGCACAATTCAATCTATTACAGAATAAGGGCCTAGATCACCATGCAAGGAGTCCACTACAAGGGCCTACAACACATTGGCTTCACAAAAAAAAATTTGACAGAGTTTTTCTACTACAAAAACTATCTCTCTTTACAATGAGCCCAACACTCCAATTTATAGATTTCTAAGAGAGAGAGAGAGAGAGAGAGAGAGAGAGAGAGAGAGAGAGAGAGAGAGAGGGAAAAATGAAAATCCCAAAAATTGTCCTTCAACCACTTGCAAGATGTAGTAAATGAAGTGAAATGATGTTCTGTTGCTTGCAAAAGTCTCCCCATACTATCCCATGACTTATAGTAATGAGAAATGTCAGCCCATGCTTCATTGAATGCATCCCAACTACCAAATAAAACATTGTTCTGAACCTAGCCACGTTTTCTAAAAAATCATCATATATTTCTCATTAAATTCTGAATTTCTTGATTTTTTTGTGTTGATCTTGGAAACATGATTCCAATGGTACCAAGTTTGTATGTTTTTCTTTGAGAAATGCAAAAGTTATGGCCTTCTAAGTGTGGGCAGCTATTTTGGGTCTGCTAGGCATTTCTGTCATTTAATAGGAATGAGCATATGAATTTATTAGAGCTAAAGATGTTTCCTTTATTTTCACATAGCTACCCTCATCAAAATTAAGAAATCG
Source organism: Taxus wallichiana var. yunnanensis (assembly GCA_018340775.1). Classification (NCBI taxonomy): domain Eukaryota; kingdom Viridiplantae; phylum Streptophyta; class Pinopsida; order Cupressales; family Taxaceae; genus Taxus; species Taxus wallichiana. The sequence goes on along the minus strand of CM031244.1, from coordinate 374,820,777 downwards.
GAGCTCGGGGTCAAAATTTATGGCCATTTGAAGTTTGGGGAGAAAAAGTTGACTTTTCCTCTTCATTGCAGGCATTTCGGTATTTCGGGGAACTCATGTCCCGTGTGTACTTGGACCGTCCGGGCCTCCTTTCTCCACTTTTTCCAATTCCCTCTTGGTGCAAATTTTTCAGATTTTGGCATCCCTCTTGTCCGCGTTAATTGGGCCATGAGGTCCGTTGACCTCCGCTTTCATCGCACTTCTTTTTACCGATTGAATTTTTCGCCTTTGCGGGTCCCACACGTACTTGTGTCCTAGGTGTCCTTTTGACTGCGCGGGACAAAAATATCTGATTTCACCGATTTGAACTGCATGTGGCCATTTTGGCGATGCATGTCCCAGATGTCCCGATGTCTCGCAGATCGTTTGGGACATATTTTTCCAATTTTTCTGCACAACAAAGGAATGTGGCCATTTCGGGTTTTCGGGTCCCAACTGTCCCGCGTGAACTTGTGTGGCCTGGGACAAAAACTTCTGATTTTTCCACACTACACTAAAAGAGGCCATTTTTTTGGATTTTAAAAAAATTCTAACTTCTCGGATTTTTTTTTGGACATGGAAGTTAGAGAAGAGCCAAAGGGACCCCCAAGACTGATTTTTGGGCCTTGAACCAATTCTTCTTGCTCAAACCTAAAGAAATTATGCAGGTTATCCAAATTTACCTTGAGGGGTGAATTTGGGATAGCATTATCTCCTTCAAAAATCATGGAACATTCTTCTTATCCTTCTTTTACTCCAACTAAGGTTTTTGGCATTGTTATTATTGCTTCTGATTTTATGCAAGTTCGTACTCAACATCCTCCTCACTTTGTTACTCCAATATTTGATCTGACAATGAATGTATTCACCACCCACCACACTCATTCTCCTACATCTCCACCCATTTATGTCCCACCTCCTATCACTTCTACAATTCCTTCCACTGCCTCTAAGGGTTATGACATCATAGAGAAACTTAAGAATACACTAGAAAAAATCTCTCTTTATGATTTATTATGTAGTGCACCTGATTGTCATCATACATTAGAGGTCACTGTTCCATTCACATTGAAAGCAATAATTCACTGTTACATTTTATCACCTTATTTAATCTCTTAAAAATTTATCATATGTTATATCTTTTAGTGATGAGGATATCCCTCCTATTGCTGATGATCAATTTGCACCTTTGCTTATCACGTCTACTAATGGTGCCATCTGTATTAAGTGTGTACTCATTGATAATGGATCTGCTATAAACCTATGCTCTCTCTCTCTCTCCTTAGGAAAATGGGAATTCCTGACAATCTAATTAACAAATATTCTTAAGTCATTCGTAGATATGATTCCACCACTCATACATGCATGGGAATCATCACCCTACCTTTATAGGTTGGGCCTAAAATGGTTCATATTGTATTCTTTATCATTGATGCCACATTTTAATATAATTGCTTACTTGGCATATCCTGGATTCATGCTATGTATGTTGTTCCATCTACAATTCGTCAATGTGTTAAATTCTCATATGATGGTTATGAACATACTATTCTTTGTAGACCCTGACCATTCTTGTTTTACTACATAGATCTTGTCACTGCCATGCCCATTCCTCCATCTTAGCCAATTCCATATCACAAAGTTAGTACATATGATGTCGGTCAATCTAGTGCTCCTACTTCTTCTTCGTTGTTTCTCCATGCACTCCATTCATTCCTACTCATACTACTGATATTATATCACCCATTATGTCCACCCCCATGGCTGCTACTTCTCCATCTATCATAGATCCTCCCAATTCTACATCTGACTCCACTCCTACCAATATTCTTGATAATTCTATATAACAAGATAATGTTAGTACTGATGATTCCGATGACGAGGTTGATGTCGTAGAACTTAACGATGAGACATTGCATAATCTTAACTTTAATCCTATTGAAGTTGATGACTCCTATTTCCAAAATAATTTTGTTGCTATTAGCCTTGGTGTATATCATTTCAAAAATATTCCTCCATATACTAATTCCATGATTCCTTTCTAAGTCACATTAATTACATTAGACATTCTATCACCCGCTCCATCTCCTCGGGCTCCTTCGCTCGTGCATGGATCAATTCACATGAACTCTCTTCATTCACAATTCTTATTGGCCTCATATCCCATTCGATCTCACTTTCTCTAAGATTGTGTGCACTGAGATGATGGCTTGGTTGGGTTAGGATTCACATCTCGCTGATCTCATTCCTCCACCTCACTTTCATCACCTCTCTCATGGATGTATCTTCATTATTGTTGCTTATGGCCTCTGTGTCTTCCATTTGACAAGCTTCCTTGCATGTATTCCTTGTTCTTCTCCACTCATACTTGAACAATCTTGGCTTGATTACATTGGTGGAACACTAGATCTAAATCATATTGATATCACATTTCCTATTCCTTTTGACCACATTTATATTTGCAATGACTCCTTCTCGAGATATTCTTAAAATCTCAACTGATAGTATACACAATATTGTCCAAAACCACCTTTCATTGATGAAGAATATGCAACGGGCATGAAGATTTTACACCGTAAGGGCTCTCTCTATGATCAAACTTGTTCTACTATTTACCAAGTCTCTGATGCAACTACATTTGGATACGATCTTGACAATGACGATATTCTAGATGATTTTACCTAATTATTTATAAGTCTCTACAAATACACATTACACTCCATGCTTTACATTTAGTCTTGTTATCACTGAATAACAACACCCCCTATTTTCTTAGCATGTGAGTGTGTTAAGGAAAGCAGTGTGACTGGGTAACATGGGCACTATATCCAAGTGTGGGAATTACTGCTTGAGATAGACCTCTAAAGAAGGCTAGTTCCTCTTCCTAATCTAGTGCAAGCTAACTATACTGAAAGAAAATTATTGACTATCTCTATCCTACCATTTCCAAGGGACAAGGGGGAGAGAAATAACACATAAGTAAAGATAAATATACACTACATAGGTGATGCACCAAAATAAGGGTGTGAGAACAACTCTCTAATGTGTGAAAATGGGAGCAAGATTTAGATTAGAAAGGGTCATAAAAATTCTCCACAATCTAACAACAACATTCACAAATTCATTTACATAGAAGCACAAGTATAATGAACTCTACACAATGAGTAGAGAGACACAATACACTTGTAACAAGAATAAAGAGGCAAGAAGAATGCAAATAAACACAACAAGGAAGATACATCCACAACTTGCATCTATTGCTTCATTGATATGCACAAATCATTCTATTACAAGAGAAAGGCCAGGATCATCATGCAAGAAGTCCTCTACAAAGGCCTGTAACACATTGGTTTCACAAAACAAAAATGGTAGAGTTTTTCTACCAGAATTATCCCCCTCAAAATGAGAGAACACCTCAATTTATAGAAAATGAAGGAGAGGAGAGAGAAACAAGAAAAATCAGATTTTATCCATGAAAAAATTATAAAGTACCCAAAGTGGGTGGAAATCATGATAGAAAATCTTCAAAATTCATCTTTGATCAATATACAACTTACAGTGAGAGAAAATTTATGCTCATTTAATGCTTCCTCAACCACTTTGAAATATCTCTTTGGGCTGGGTTATTTTCTTGTAAAATTCACCATTAATTCTTCATCAATTATAGAATTTATTGATTCATGTACGAATTTCTTAGAATGATGGTTCCAACAAGGATAATTTTACTAAAATATGTTGAGAAACGCTCAAGTTATGAGATTCGAGCAGAGGAAACTATTTTGTGTGTATTTCCGTGCTTTTCTTCTATTCCACGTGACTATGAATTAATTTCTTGCTAGAAAGATCATTTTAAAATATTCTACTCCTTTTTATAATGTTTACTCATCCTTTAAATGTCTAGGTGTAATTAAAATATGGGGCCCACCATATCTTCAATTTTTTCTTTTAAATTGGGGAAGAGTGTATTTGAGTATTTAAAAGAATAGCTAGCCTGGTCATCTCGGCCGAGCTGGCTCTCCCTTCTTCGCAACGGCTCAACCTTTACACTACTAACCCCTTATGCTATGCCTCAAACTCCTCAACCATGTGTCGAGTCCTCCAATCACTGTGCCATTTCGATACATGATGCCTCGACCACTTATTTTCCACCCGACATTACCATCTTGACATATAGCTTGCCGAGTGGCTGCCCGTATGGTTCCCCAAACCGTCTGTTTTCATTGCATCGGGTGATTAATGTATTGTATTTTGATCGAGTCATCACCCACCTTTCCATTTTGACACCCCGAACCAACTCGGTGCGGTCTATTTGCATTTGGCCTTGTGTTTCCTAGATTTTTGGTGATTTAGGGTATCTCAAGCCCGAGATGTACCGCTCATCCACGTGCCATTTGGGCCTCCCCATGCCGATTTCTCGTAAGGCTCACCAGAAACTCATCCCTCAACCACATGGTCCATTTAATCACCCAAGGAACGGTTCAATATTTTTGGTGACTTTGGGCATTTTGGGCCCGACCCACACACCTTACACTCGAGCCATCTAGGTCACACAAACCCGCAATCCCCGCAATTCTCTGCTTCCACGCTTTGATCAAAAATCTTAGACCTTGCATACACAAACATCTTGAGGGCCACACAAGCTTCTCAACTCCTCCATATCCACGTAGCATGCGCGGTGGATCGGGCCTTTATGCATTAATGTCCCGAGCCAATTGGGCGATTCCCTTCGCATTCACCGTAAAGAGATCTCGACTTGCCAAATGGGTCACCGAGTTGGATCGGCAAGCCAAATTTCACTCCAACTCACTGAAAATCATCAACACACATGTGAGTTATTTCCTTCATGATTTCCATAGTCCCATGGCCTTATTCATCTGCACAATTCCCAAGTTTGAACTTCTTTACGATTCCCCATTTTGCACCATGTTTTGGCCCTTGATCCGAGTTGGCTTTGATTCTCTACCTGATCACATCGTTGAACTTGGCACAAAACTTGAACTTTCTTGCCACTTCTGTGAAACTTTCTCCCAAGTATCATGGAACCAACTTGCTCCTCTTAACACGAACTCGAGCAAGCTTCTCAATGTCACCTCTTTATTTCGCAAAGCTGCTCGACATATAACTCAACCCACCATGACTAATGTGAGACATTATTTAGTTGGTTCCCTCACTCCTAGAGCTTGGCCATGCAACAACTCGGTGCACTGTGAAATGGGTTGGTTCTTCCCATTCGAATGTGGCTCGATTATGAGCTTGAAATTATCCTTCAATACATCACCTCCCCATTCAATGACCAGTTCATTCTATATGAACAACTCGGACAACAAGCAACTCGGTCCTTCCACGAGAGAATCTCAACTATGAGTAACTCTATCCACCCATTCATAGCATTGAAATGAATTAGTGCACCTATGATTTATATCGAGGATCTCGATTTGATCTTTAACTCACCAAGCTAGTGGAACTAGCTCGGTGAGCTCCTTTTCAAAGCTAAGGTTGCCCCAATTTCCCCTTACCTCCTTAGACACTCTTTGCAAAATTTTGGATTATCAAGTGCTTGAGGCTTGCATGGGGGTGTCCGGGTGTGCTTTGAAGCAATGTACCTGGTTTTTTTCATTTTTGTCTGTATGCTCTAGAATTGACTAACAATCCCCTTTACATTGCCTTGACATTTCTTGCATGTAGTTCTTCAAGTTGTCTATTTTCACCTAGGGGTGAAAATGGATAACAATTTAGGTGACTTGCGGGGCCATCTACTCGCTAGATGAAGGATGACCGATTGCTTTGTAGCTATCCATTAGGCGTGGAGTCTACATGATCATCATGAACTGATCTAACTTAAAACTTTGAATCCTTAGGATCTTTTAAACATTGTTGTTTGGATTGGATACTACCTCTCATTACTTGCATTTCCCAAAATCTTGTACTAAAATATTGAAATTTGTTTTGTGAGAGTGGAAAATTGTCTTCAAAATTGAATCCCACCCATTCCCCAATAAGCGTGGTCCGTGAGGTTGAATGATGGACACCTATAATCGCTGCCCCAACATTTGATTTTGAAAAGACAAGATTGATTTTCCTAACAAGATGAAGCATACTACAGCATTGGAGTGAACACACTTTTAGCTTGGACATCATGGAACTCTATTAAAGTATGCTTTTCTCTTTTCCTCCGAATGTTCCAACCTTGACACGTTTCCGGAGGTGCTTTATTGAGTAGGGATGTTTACACATAAGTTGGGCTTCGTAACTCACAACACTTGTCATCCGCTACTACATGCTGCCCCAAATTGATCTTGATTTGATGAAGGGCATAAAAACTCGGTTGTTGTTCGAAGAAGCAAAATAATGGAAATTTGAAATTTTCCTCTAAATCAGATTTCTAGTTTCTCTACATTTGTTTTGATTCGAAGTTTTGCAATTGTTTCATGCAACTGTGAATCTCTTTGCTATAATTTCTCCTTCCAGAAGCTTGATGAACTATGCAACACACACTAGAAGCAATAGAACATGTGCACTAGCACTTAGGGAAAATAAAAATACTCTAACAATAGTACAATGTGCATAAGCACTTGGAGGAATTGAAAGATCCTAAAATAATATGTACAAAAGTGAGAAATATTCCTTCTAGTAGCAGTGTTTGAGGTAGATTCCATTGACTGGAATCTGTCATTCTTCTCTATCCAAATTAGCGATCGGAAAGCATTGCTACCCTTTCACTATGTGATGATGTAGGGACCAATCCATATTGCATAAAAATTGGAATGCTTTCCCAATTTTTCCCAATCAACATCCCACATTAGCACCAAATCTCCCTCTTGGAATGTCTCGGCCCTAGATTTTGTTATCCCAAATTTTCCCCCGGATAAAATTTGTCAAACACGACCCCACACAGAAGAAACCAGAGAACTCACATTCAAATCCAATAATCAAGGCAACAGAGGGACTCTATAATGGAGGAGCAGGGTCTGCTAAGGATGTAAACAGTGTCAAAGAAACCAGAGGCTCAAAGGAGGAAAACAGGAAAGGCTCAAAGTTTTTGAGCTTCACAAATGATTTAGAGTGAGCCCAAATTGGCTAAGTATGGAGGAGATAGCGGAAGTTGCCAAGTGTCCAAATGACGCACCTCCAAATATTGAATCCAAAATGGAGACTCAAACAAGCACGGGCTTCCACATGTCTAGGGATCAAAAGAGAGCGGGCCCAAAATGACTAAGTATAGAGAACCAACGGAAGCCTCCACGTGTCTCATTGGTGTAATTTCAAAAGGAAAGTTTGGAGGCAGTCCCCAAATGAGCGTGGGCTCGCCACGTGTCCCAGGTCCAAAAAAGGGATAGAGTCGGGGTTGAATAGTCAAAACAGAGGTAGGCTAGTGGAAGGAGCCAAGTGTCAGCATGACACTACTTCAAAAGTAAAATTTAGAGCGGGATTTCAAACAAGCACCAAGCCTCCACGTGTCCAGGGTCAGACTATATGGCCCCGCTAAGCAAAAAGGAACTTAGCCAAAATACAAAGGAACAGAGCAAGCCACGGAAGGTGCCACGTGTCTTCTTGGTGCATCTTCAAAAGGTAAATCTAGAAGCGGTCCCCAAACTAGTGCTAACTCGCCACGTAGCCATGTTGAAAAGTCAAAGCGGGAAGGCGGGTCATCGGAGGCAGTTTGAACTTTTTACCCCGAGAAGGTGTAAAGTAAAAAAATGAGCCACACCTCCATTGATGCCCAAGGAGCCACATGTCAAGCCTCAATTAAATGTAAACATGCGGGCTGAAGATGGTTTTTTGACAAAATTGAATTGCAGGGCTGCAAAACAATTTTTGTATTTTATATTTTTGGTGCCAAAAGGCACAAAGTGAGTTTCAGGCCCGCAGACCCATTCTGCTAACTAGTTTTTGCCATTTTTGTACAAACCCAACTCAAACATTCAAATGGACATATCTTTCGATCCAATGCCCGAAATTCAACAAATTTGGCACCGTTGGAAAGGTCTCGACCTCGTCTACGCCATGGGAGCCTGAAACTTTAATTTTGATGAGGTTAGGTGGGTGAAAAATGGGAAAACTTCTTTAGGCCATTAATGTAGAATCCAATTACTTCAACTACTAGATCTGATTTGATTCGATCCACCATTCTTCCTTCTTCAACACGCCAAATAGACATAGGGAACCAGACTCGACAGATTGTGGGCAGATTCATGGCGGGAATTGATGGTTGGTGGTTGGATTTTAAGAGCAGATTCGAGTTTCTCCTCTCTCTTTCTGGTTTTCATCACCTATATATTGTAACACTTCTCATTTGAGAAGGGAGAGGCATTCTAGGCATAGGGAAACTCTGTCAAATTTGTTTCCCAACTCTATTTTGAGTTACAATCCTTCTTGAAAGACTGGAGATCGTATTTTTGCCTCCGAGCACCCATGCAATAGTCTGTACACCTTATAGAGCAATAAAATCTTGTATAGAGAACCAGTGGAAGCCTCCACGTGTTTCATTGGCGTAATTTCAAAGGGAAAGTTTGGAGGCGGTCCCAAATTAGCATGGGCTTGCCACGTGTCCCAAGTAAAAAAAAAGGGACAGAGTCGGGGGTTGAATAGTCAAAACAGAGGCATGCGGCGAGAAGGAGCCAAGTGTCAGCACGACGCTAATTCAAAAGCAAAATTCGGAGCGGCCTTTCAAACAAGTGCCAAGCCTCCACGTGTCCAGGGTCAGACTATATGGCCCTACCAAGCAAAAAGGGACTTAGCCAAAACACAAAGGAATAGAAAAAGATGCAAAAGGTGCCACATGTCTTCTCGGCGCATCTTTAAAAGGTAAATCTAGAAGTGGTCCCCAAACTAGTGCCGGCTCGCCACGTGGCCATGTTGAAAAGTCAAAGCGGGAAGGCGGGTCGTTGGAGGCAATTTGAAATTTTTGCCCGAGAAGGCGTAAAGTGAAAAATGAGCCGCACCTCCATTGATGCCCAAGGAGCCATGTGTCAAGCCTCAATTGCATGTGGGTTTGTGGGCATGGGAGGGAATTTTCACTCAAATGGAAAATGTGGACTGCGGGCCCAAAGATGGCTTTTGACAAAATTGAATTGTGGGGCTATGGGGCAATTTTTACATTTTGTATTTTTGGTGCCAAAAGGCACAAAGTGAGTTTCGGGCCCGTGGACCCATTCTACTAATTGGTTTTCACCATTTTTGTACGGACCCGACTCAAACATTCAAATGGACATATCTTTCGATCTAGTGCCCAAAATTCAACAAATTTGGCACCATTGGAAAGGTCTCAACCTCGTCTATGCCATGGGAGCCTAAAAATTTAATTTTGATGAGGTTAGGTGGGTGAAAATGGGAAAATGTATTTCAGGCCATTAATGCAGAATCTGATTGCTTCAACTACCAAATCTGATTTGATTTGATCCATTGTTCTTCCTTCTTCAACATGCCAAATGGACATAGGGAACCATACTCGATAGATTGTGGGCGATTCATGGTGGGAATTGATGGTTGGTGGTTAAATTTTAAGAGTAGAGTCGAGTTTCTCCTCTCTCTTTCTGGTTTTCATCGCCTATATATTGTAACACTTCTCATTTGAGAAGGGGAGACATTCTGGGCATAGGGAAACTCTATCAAATTTGTTTCCCAACTCCATTTTGAGTTGTAAGCCTTCTCCAATGCCTGAAGAGTGTATTTGTGCCTCTGAGCACCCATGTAATAGTTTGTGCACCTTATAGAGTAATAAAATCTTGTTTCATGGCATCTTTCAACCCTTGGCATTGTTTTGATTGTTTCTATGTGCCTCTCTATCTTGTGTTTGCTCCCTATGTATATATTTCAGTTTTTAGGTGTAATATATCGTGCTTCGTGGAGTTTCGACAATGGATTTTGATATGGGCCTGTGTCACTTCTGTCTGACCTCTCTCAGTCCCCTTTTCCCTGTTTCATTCTCCCTCAACAGAGTACCTCACCACTTCCTTTTCTGGTGTATCAATGCTTAGTGTATGATCTTTCGGCCCCCTCTCTCTCTCCTTGGAGCGGTTAGATTAGGATTAGTTATATTCTGCTGCATTGGAGTTGCTTGTGGCATGTAGATTAGGAAGCAAGAACCGACTTTCTCTAGAGTTCCATCTCAAGTTTGGAAAGTCCCACAGCTTGAGAGATGGTCCCATGTTGTGCAATCACACCGAATGCCCCACTTCACACTCAGGCCATTCGGGGGTGCTGTGATTCTGCACTAACACTTTATTGTGAAATCTCCTCTTGATCGGTGCTTGATTTTTCTCCATGGTTTGCATTACACGCTCTCTTGTTTTTTCCAATTTCATCAGCTCTTTATACCTAACTTTCATGGGTTAGAAATTGGTTAGTTCCAACTTCTTCATGAGCTCCGATGCCAGAAAATCAAGTGATATGGGCTTCACTACTTCTTTTCCATATACGAGCTTGTATGGAGAAGCTGCATGTACACCTCTTGGGTGTGATTCAGTCAGTCCACAAGGCTGATTTGAGATTTGTATGCCAGGCTCTCTGATTCTTGTCAAGAATCCTTCTTATGATTATGAGAAAGTTCTTATTTGTGGACTCTACTTTCCCGTTACCTTGGGGGTAGTAATTTGATGAAGTGTTGAGATATACTCATTTTCTAACAACCCATTATTTTATCTTTATGCCAAGAAAATCCAATGCATTATTTAATATGATAGTAGTAGGTACACCAAATATTATCATTATCCCCTTGTAGAATTCCAAGATGCCAAATTCATTTGCTTTCTTGAGTGCCACTTTCGCTTCGGTCCACTCGGTGAAGTAATCCGTTGCTATTAGAATCCACTTGTGGCCTTGGGTTGAGTTTGGATTGATGACTCTAATGAATTCCAATCCTCATTGCATAAATGGATGATCCACCAAGATGGGATGGAGGGAAGTGCTTGATAGCCTTTCCTTCCCTATGAAGAATGCATTTTTTAACACTTCTTGATCCAAGCATGGTAGTCATCAAACACTGTACGCCAATAATAACCAACTTTCATGATCTTGGCAGTATTTGTTACTCGTGGAACAAAGTGACCTCCTGTTTCTACATCATGGAACTCATGCAACACTTTCTCAATTTGATTTGCTGGCACACACCTTAGGATAACTCCATTCACATCTTTCTTGAACAAAATTCTTTCAATAAGCACATACAGAATGTACTGTAATCTAAAGTATCTTCTCTTTACTTTGCTCCACTCTGGAGGGCACATACTAGTTTTAACGTAATGCACCATGTCTCGATTTCAACATGAAGTGGGAACATCATCATTGGCTATTCTTGACTAGTTTGTAGTACTAAGATAACTTCTTCTTCACTTTCTTGCTTAACATGTTGTTTGGAAGCTAGTTGTTTGCATAGGCATTTACGATGGACTAGCTTAGTCACTTCGATTTCAATGTCATACTCCATCACCTAAGTGATCTAACCTGATCTTTTCTCATTCAAATCCTTATTTAGAAGAAAGTCCTTGACGCCCATATGAGATACTAACAATTGAATCTTGTTGTTCGAGACCAAGTGTTTGAACTTCTTCAGAGCTTCTAATCACAACAAGAACATGATTTTTAATGAAAGAATATCTCACTTTGTAATCTTCCAAACTTTGACTAAATAATGTGTAGACACCAAATTTTGGTATCACCCCACATTTTCTTTGTCTCTCAATAGACTTATTCCATCTCCCATGAAACCTACATATTTGATTAATAAATTAATCTCCTTTAAATCCCTAAACATCATTATGTGATAATAATGTCCAAATATTCCAATTAAATCACATTACCCCACTCAATCAAATCATGTCCCCCACCATCCAAATCATGAACCCCACTCAATCAAATCAAATCTATTATCTCACCTACCTAGTCAAATCATGTCCCCCCACTCACCTGACTAGGGTTAATTTATCAAACCCCGGTTACTCGTTAACCCCAATCTAACCTCACCTCCAAGCTATAAATATGGGTCTTCCCCCTTCTTTCAAGAGGGAGGAAAAGGGAGGAAGAATCAATATGAAATCTCTCCTTATTGAAGTTTTTAGGAGAGGAGAAGAAAGTGCTGAATTAAGTTCGCAAGTTTGAGGTCAAGGAAAACCTTTGCCATTGTTAGAGGTTAGAGGTGAGGAGTGCTGGAGAAAGCTTTGAGATTGCTCATCATCTTACCATCTTGATGCCCATTTCATCTCCATACCAGAGCACTAGCTAAGTCCCCTCATCATTCCAGTTACTTGGCATTTTGTATTTCATTATTTCTACATGATATCTATTGTTCATCATTTATTGTTATCTTTTTAGACACGGGGTTGACATCCTCCAAGGGAGTTAACATCCTCTTAGAACTGAGATTTTCTGGGAAACCCCCACATATTGTTATCTAATCACATCTATTTTAGTTTTATAGATATTATCAGAGATCTATCTTCTTTTATCACAGATCTATCTTCCTTGCGCTCGTAGATTCATATCCACATATGAGGTCCTAAGCCCTCCATCATTTGAAGTTGGTGGGTTCTGATTGGCATTCACCCATGTGAGAACGAGGTTTCATGTACAATAGAATGCTATGGGTTGCTCCAAACCTTCTTTATTCAGTTGTACCTAGATGGATGAGATTGTATCCGATCCACCGAAGTCATAGAGAATGAAATCCTTGGAGAAGTCTGGATTGATTAGAGTTGGAGCTTGTGATATAGCATGCTTGATGGCCTCAAAAATCTCCTTTCCCTGTATTGTCCACATAAATGAAAGTTTCTTCTTCAACATCATTGTCAATGGCTTCACCAAAGTGGAAAAATGTTGGGCCCTTAAATATTGGCTAAGTACAAAGGGCGTGCGCGCGTAAGTCCAGTGAGAAGAAGGGCGCTTAGGGAAAGCATGTAGGAAAAAGGGGTTTAAGAAGGGTTTAAGTGAAACCCGGGCGTGCATGGGAGGTATAACACGGAGTTTAAAGGACTTAGCCATATTTTGAATTCTAGAGGAACTTGAAGAAAAGTGTGAGGACCCGATTAGGCATGATGATTAGATAAGGTGCTAGCTCGGAACCTTGGAGGTCAAGAAAGGGATATTACACACATGGAATATTCCTAGAAGACATCACCGCAAATAGTGAAGGGTTTGCGAAAGGGATAAGCATTCACTATTAGAGGACCACATCAACACTTGACATGTAATTTGTTGGGAGAGAAGGCATGTCGGTGGGTTTTGATCCTATAAAAAGAGATGCTCGGGCTAGAGATAGATATATAAGAGAGGAGGGAAAAAGAGATAGAGAAAGACAAAATATAAGAGATGGTGGGAGACAAAGAGAATGCATAAAGAATAAGAAGTAAAGTAATGAAGCGCTACAAGTAATGCTAGGGTTTAGATCACTTAGTGCTAGAGGATTATAAAGGATGACACAAACATATATATGGGTAATGGTATCTCGTAATAAGGGTTAAAATGGGAAAAGTATAGTTAGGGTCTCATATCGAGAGATCTTTGATAAGAGTCGAGTCTCTTTCATTTAATATGTATGGTATGAGATGACTCTTTTGACTATAATGTGACTACCAGTAACTATGTTAAATCAATATATATATATATATATATATATATGGGATCATTTGATATATCTTGTTTATGGGTGTAAATCCTCGTTCGTATGACTTATCATGGCTTAGATCTAGTTTATTATTCTTATTACAATGTTCTTTAGTTTCTATAATGCATTAAGGTGTGGATCTGTTATTTGCATCTTCTACCCCTTTAAATAAGTGAATGTCATTCTTCTTCTACAAATCATCCTCCACTAATGGCCCCTTCGAGCACCCGAATTTGGCCCCGCCCGAGAAAAAAATATGAGTCAATGATGCAATGCTTGGAAGACTTGACACACATCCTCACCATGGAGAGGTGACCACTCACATTAGAATTTGAAAAAGAGGCATTGGCATGCCATAAGGAGGAATAAAAATGAAGATCGGGAGACACTTACTCAAGACTTGAGCTCCTTACCACTTTGTAAAGACCACCACGTAAATCGTTGAGGTTGTTTTACAACAATTGTCTTGACAGAGACAAGGTAACAATCATATTGGTTACTACGCATGAGGTAGATCTGAAGGATTTCCAAGAGAAGAACAAAAGAAACAAGGTGGAGCAAGATAATATCCTAGATGAGGTTGAGAAAACATTGGAAGCAATCGAAACCTTGCTTAGTTCGGTCAAGAATCGGATTAAGTAACTATATCCCCAGTTACTCGTGGAATGGACATCCTGGATGATCTTAGCAATTAGCTAGAAAGAAATGTGGATACGCTGAATGCTAAGAGTGACGAATTAATTTTTGATGAGGTGAGTGCTCTAGTAGGTGACCTACTTCAGCAGGTGCAGGGTGAGGTAGATGCCTGGGAAAAGATTGACGCAAAAATCAAGAAAGAATTACCACTCCTCCTACAGTAGTAGTGAATTCTTCTATTATTTCATTCTTTATTCAGATTATCCTTGTTCCACTATTCTTTATTCTTTGAAGAAGAAGGATGTTTCCAAGGACAGAGAACACACTTAGTGTGGGGTGATGTTTGGCCTTGAAGTATTAACTAAGTACCAAAGCGCACATGTATGCATGACCAGTGAGAAGAAGGGTGCTCAAGGGAAAGCGTGTAAGACAAATGGGTTTAAGAAGGGTTTAAGTTAAACCGGGGTAGGCACGTGAGGTAGAACACGAGTTTAAAGGACTTAGCCATATTTGGCATTCTAGAGGCACTTGAGGAAAATGTGAGGACCCGAATAGGCGTGATGATTGGATAAGGTGTCAACCTGGAACCTTGGAGGTCAAGAAAAGGATATTCCACTAGAAAATATTCCTAGAAGACATCATTGCTAGAGAGTGGAGGGTTTGCAAAGGGATAATCATTCACCATTAGAGGACCACATCGACACTTAACATGTGATTTGTTCAGAAGAGAAGGCATGGCGGTGGGTGTTGATCCTATAAAAAGAGATGCTCGGGCTAGAGATAGATATACAAGAGAGGAGGGATGAAGAGATAGAAAAATACAAAATACAAGAGATGGTGGGAGACAGAGAGAATGCATAGAGAATAACAAGCAAAGTAACGAAGTGCTATAGTAATGCTAGGGTTTAGAGCACTTAGTGCTAGAGGGTTATAAAGGATGCCACAAGCATATGTATGGGTAATGGGATCTGTAACAAGGGATAAAATGGGAAGAGTATAGTTAGGGTCTCATATCAGAGATTGATAGGAGTTGAGTCTCTGTCATTTAATATGTATGGTCTGAGATGACCCTTTTGACTGTAATGTGGCTACCAGAACTATGTTAAATCAATATATATGGGCTCGTTCGATATATCTTGTTTATGGGTGTAAACCCTTGTGTTATATGACTTATCATGGCTCAGATATGGTTTATTATGCTTATTACAATGTTATTTAGTTTCTGTAATGCATTAAGGTGTGGATCTGTTAGTTGCATCTTCTACCTCTTTAAATAAGTGAATGTACTTTTGCTTCTACAAATCATCCTCCATTAATGGTAGAACCATCTCACAAAGCTCACATAAAGGAGGGGCTCGACACCCACGCATGCCTCGGTGAGTGCCTAGCGCCCCTGGGTGATAGGTTGACACGTTTGGGGTTAGTAAAGGTATTAAGGGTAAATAAATGACTACATCTTGGTTCCATTGTTGGGACCTCTTTTCGAAGCTATTGTGAGAATGGTGTGTGATGACAGAGTGCTTGACCTTGGACAATGTCAAAGTATGACTTAAAAGCACAAAAGATGTGTTTTCTCATAGATTTAGTACTAGACCTGAGTTTGATGCACGTAAATGGGTAGAAGAACATATGTATCATGAGATTTATGAGACCTTATTTTGTTGCTTTATAGTGGAGTTGTATGAATGGATTTTGGCGTATGCATCTTGATCAAGATGGTACTATATACCTTGCGTATGGGGTTAAGATGAGTATTAGAGGTTGCATGATGCTAATCGACTTGGACACATGTTGTTGATCATTGGTGGAGTAGAGTGTTGACAAGTTACACCTTGGAGTATGTGATTTCTACGTATTCCTATCCATAGATTGCTGAGTTTGAGTTTTGAGGGAGCTAAGAGGATCATTCTTGCATGTTATCCCTTTAGCTATAAAGATCCTAATCATTACACTAAGTTTGGAAGCATTTCCTATGGCCACTAAGCTTCTTCGAGTGTTGGGCAAGGAAGCTAGGGTGGAGGAAGATGGTAGACCTTATGGCTGAAAAGGAGAGGGAAGAGAGATGAATCAAGTATAATGAAGTTCATGAGAGGGAGTTAGATAAATAATGTGAAGTTTTAGGAGTGATGAATTTATGGAGGTAGACATTGTAGGAGGGAATTGAGGTTCATGCGGAGTATGTTGAGCCTGAGCAGTTTGTGCTACCCCATATTGGAAAGTGCGGGAGAGAGACCCCTTCAGCTTCCGACGAGATCTCGTCACTTGGATAAAGGAGAGCCATCAAAGCACATCTAAATCCTCCTAGTGACCAACCCCTTGCGCTTATTTTTTTAAAATCTAGAGATAAGTATTGCTAACCTAGTTAGTATTGGTGGAAGTGACTGATCAACACCTAGGAGGTATAACTTTTCATTTGACACATCTGTGGTCATGCACAATCATTTCTCATGTTTAGAGGTACATTGTCATGGGTGACATTTGGGAAAATTTTGGGTACACAAAGCTTGGGTATTGCATCTAGAAGCGGTGTGGGACACACATCTGGTAGTAGTACAATATCATAGACTGTTGGCATGCAGTTCAATGTGACAGTGGGGACACAAGGTGTGACCACTTCAATACTTTACCAGCTACACGAGGTGGATCGGTGGATCAAGAGGAATAGGTGCTTGATGGATCTAGTGGATCTGGTGGTAGAGGCAACACCGGAGGGAATCAAAGTTCTGGATCAGGCGGACAAGGGCCTCAACCACCTCAAAAAGAATTTTTGAAATGTCTTTACATCTTTCAGATTACAAAGGTGTTGAGGATGTTGCAGAGCATGTACATCAATGTGAGCTGCTATGGCGTGTAAAGGGGATCACAACCCTAGGACATAATGCAAATCAGTTTGAAACAATGTTGCACAGACACGTGCACTGGTACCAAAAGTATGACCCCCACTAGATAGTAGTAGATTATACCATGCTGCCTAATGCATTCTTAGCTGAATTTCATATTCCTGAGTTCGAACAAAAGAGCATTAGCACACTGAAGGAAATTAAACAAGGTATGAAAAAAAGTGTGTGAGAATATGATGCATGTTTTAAGACTTTCTTATCAAAACTGTCTTATGATATTCATCCTTCTCAACATGCTCAGTGGTTCATTGGAGGAATAATAACGCCTTTTAGGAGAGCACTATTACATAAGACTTTCACAGACCTGCGTGAGGCCTTGGAGGCTACCCCGTGAACTGAATTTATAGGAAGCATATATATCGATGTTAGCCCTTTTTTTTGAAGCTCATATTGCTGCAATGGAAATGAAACTCGGAGAAGCTATCTATGAACTCGGCCCATGAGACTCGTAATGCCCTCAGATATTAGTACACGCTATGATAGTAGACTATGAGATTTTCCATGGAGATTATGATGCAAGTAGGTTTCCACTACTGCGAGTGTGCGATCCGTAAGAATGTGTCTTGCTATTGCAAGATTTGAACTTCTACTACTCATGACACCAAGGATTGTAGATTGATTGACTAGATACATGATGTCATTGATATTAGTGTGCACCAGACCAATTCCAAGGATGATAGTTGTCACTATGAAGGATGCGCGGATGGAGGAGCTCATGGTAAAGGATTTTGCGAGAGGATTTAGAGGCTGTGGCAACTACAGAGGTAGAAGAAGTGAGTTCCTACGTGAAACTTGTTACAATTTTGGGTCTACGGAGTACTATAAGCACGAATGCCTTGACATAATATAATATTATTGGTGTGGAAAGAAGCACAAGTATGAGGAGTTCCTAGAGCTATTTGAACATATGAGCTAACAACACCGAGAAAGATAAGGGCACTGGGATGGTAAGTGTTAAGAAGGAAGACTCACAATGGATGCCAAGGGTAGCATGTGAGTCGAATTAGAACCTGTACTAGTAACGTTGCATGAGATGATGAGGCTGCGCACGCCAAGGAAATACCGAAGGCGAAACCACTTATTACAAGAGAAGAGGTGGTGTATGGGAAGTATCCAAACCCTACCCATTAAAAGGAATTCTATCAAGAGACCATGGACATAATCAAGAGTCTTCAAGGGGAAATTTAATGTCTGAAGGAGAAATCCATGAAGTTAGGGAAAAGAAAAGCATTGAGGTTCCTCATTCAGATATAGATGATGTAAGAGAGGTGTGTAAGATTCTGCACTAAGAGAATATCATTCCTCTTTTAGGAGAATGGTTGAGGAATAACAAAACAAGAAGCTGGAGTAGAGCTTGAGAGGAAGCTTTTGTGTGCTATCCTTCCTCCCCACAACATTGACTACGTTAAGGATATTACCTTGAATGTAGTTGTTGATGGATGGCTCCTAAGCAATATTTTGATTGATACGGGCGTGGAAGTCAATGTTCTCACCCTGGACACTGGAATCAAATGGAAAGGCCCCCATTACAACCATCTTCAAATGTTTTATATATGTCTAATAAGACAAAGGTAATGCCCATTGGTGTTTTAAAGGATGTTGTTATCACTATCCAAGGGGTGAAATTCACTGGAAGCTTCAAAGTCTTAGCACTTGTTAAGGTGGAAAAATTTCAAGCACTACTTGGGTGCCCCTAGTGCTATAAGAACAATATTGACTTATGTTTCAATAAGGGGTATATAATTTTTGAGAACAAGGAGGAACGAGTTATCATTCCTTTGATAGATGGGAAGTTAACACCATATATTGAGAAGACCTAGACAAAATTTACGTGTGCACTATTCGGGATCCACGAAGTTGTGCAACCAAAAAGGAGGGTTTTATTCACTTTGGGTAGATGCTCAATCTATAAGTGATATAACTAGTATAACATGTGACAATTGGGCGCACGGGAAAAATGAGTTGGTAAAGAGACAACTAAGAGGCTCCATGACGAGAATAATAAAGGTGCACTCTAGTCAATTGCCTAGGAGGAAATAAGTTGCTAAGTTATTCTGGAGGAGCCAACCCTGATATTTTCCTAGGAGAAGTGGAGAAGTGAGATTGAAATATGAAAGATGCTTAGTTATACCTTACTCGGGACTGTAACATGTTGGTGAGTGACCCATCACGATAGCCTTCTAGAGTAGTGCGAAGTGAGAATCGTGTTCTCTGTTAGGTTTTCCCAGAGAAATGCACCTACTATCATACATGAGTATTATGGGAAGGAACCCACCTCGTTTCACATCCAAACATGTAAGAAGGCCTAGATGGAAGGCATAGAAGCCTTTCCACCTTCCTTATGGGTACATAAGTTATACTCCACCGTACAAGGCTACGCGCGTGCATTGTACATTCACTCAGAGATGTGCCATCAGATAGGAAATTGGTAGGAGTTGACGGTTGACCTCCTTCAAGATTTCGAATATCGGAGCACCAAGCCATCGGTGGATAAGGCGTTGCAGGTTGTTAAACTCCTAACTATGAGAGATAGTGCCATGCTAGAGGATAAAATACTAGAATTATTGGGTGAAGCTGGATCTTTCCCTTCTCAAGAAAAAATACGAGTCAACCATGCAATGCTTGGAAGACTTGACCCACATCCTCACCATGGAGAGGTGGCCACTCACATTGGAATCAACAAAAGAGGCATTGGCACACCAGAAGGAGGAAGAAAAAATAAAGATCGGGGAGATAGCTACTTGAAATTCCAAGATCCTTACCGCTGTAAATACCTTTGCATAAATGGTTGAGGTTGTTTATGAAAATTACAATGACAAAGATAGGGTAGCAAGCATATTGGTTGCTATGCATGAGGCGGATCTAAATCAGTTCTAAGATAAGAACAAAGGAAATAGGGTGGTGTGGGATAAGATCCTAGCCAAGGTTGAGATAAAGTTAGAAGCAATTGAAACCTTTCGGTTCGGTTAAGTGAATCGGCTTAAGGAAATATATCCCAGTCACTTGAAGAATGGACATGCTAGACAATCTTAGTAAGCAACTAGAAGGAATTGTGGATACATTGAATGTTAAGAGTGATGAATTAAGGTTTTATGAGGTGAGAACTCTAGTAGGTGACCTAATTCAGCGGGCATGGGGTGAGATAGATGCAGGAAAAGATTGAGGCAACAAAGTGAAGAAAGAATTCCCACTCCTACAATGATAGTAGATTCTTCTATTCTTTCATTCTTTATTTAGATTATCCATGTTACATTATTCTTTATTCTTTAAAGAAGCAGGGTGTTTCCAAGGAAAAGAACACACTTAGTGTGGGGTGATGTTGGGCCCCAAAATATTTGTTGAGTACCAAAGGGCATGCACGAATATGACCGGTGAGAAGAAGGGTGTTTATGGGAAAGCACACAAGATAAAGGATTTTAAGAAGGGTTTAAGTGAAACTTAGGTGCACACAAGAGGCGAACATGTGTTTAAGGGAATTAGCCATATTTGGAATTCTAGAGGCACTTGAGGAAAAACGTGAGGACCCGAATAGGCATGATGATTGGATAAGGTGTCAACTGGAACCTTGGAGGTCAAGAAAATGATATTACACGTAGGGAATATTCCTAGAAGACATCATTACAGAGAGTGGAGGGTTTGCAAAGGGATAATCATTCACCATTGGAGGACCACATCGACACTTAACATGCGATCTATTCAAGAGAGAAGGCATGGCGGTGGGTTATGATCCTATAAAAAGAGATGCTCAAGCTAGAGATAGATATACAAGAGAGGAGGGATGAAGAGATAGAAAAAGATAAAATACAAGAGATGGTGGGAGACAGAGAGAATTCACATAGAGCTTAGTAATGCTAGGGTTTAGAGCACTTAGTTCTATAGGGTTATAAAGAATTCCAAAAACATATGTAAGGGTAATGGGATTTGTAACAAGGGTTAAAATGAGAAAAGTATAGTTAGGGTCTCATATCAGAGATGTTGATAGGAGTTGAGTCTTGTTCATTTAATATGTATTGTTTGAGATGACCCTTTTGAATTGTAAAGTGACTACTAGAACTATGTTAAAACAATATATATATATGGGCTCGTTTGGTATATCTTGTTTAGGGGTGTAAACCCTCGTGATATATGACTTATCATGGCTCATATCTGGTTTATTATGCTTATTACAATGTTCTTTAGTTTCGTAATGCATTAAGGTGTGGTTCTGTTAATTGCATCTTCTACCCCTTTAAATAATTGAATGTACTTTTCTTCTACAAAACATCCTCCATTAATGGTGGAACTATCTCAAAAATCTCACATAAAAGAGGGGATCGATGCCCGAGTGTGCCTCGGGTGAGCACCAGCCTTACTGTTGGGTGATAGACTCGACACACTTGGGGTTAGTAAAGGTATTAATGGTAAATAAATGACTACATAAATCAGGCACACATCTCGTGAACAAAATTTATTCTCCCCAAGAAGATTTAGAGATCTTTCTTGTGACTTGGCAATGGAAGTGTTCGGATGGCTTCAACTCTCTCATGATCAATAGTCAACCCTTATTTTAAAACAATGTGGCCCAACAACTTGCCTTCATGTGCCAAGAAAATACATTTCTTTGGATTCAAAGATACTCCAAATCTTCTACACCTTTGAAACAATTTCCTGAGGTGAAAGAGATGGTCTGTTACATTCTTTGAGAACACGGTGATATCATCAAGATAAGCAAGCACTATCTTGTTGATTAGCCCCTTGAATTCCATATCCATATCTTGTTGAAATGTTTCTATGGCATTTGACAATCCAAAAGGAATTTTCTTGTAAGCATAGGTACCCCATTTTGTAGTGAAGGTTGTCTTGAACTGATCCTCTTCCTTCACCATTATTTGATAGTAGCCCAAGTAAGCATCTCGTAATGAAAACCTTTTGGAACCAACCACTACTTGCAAGATTTTCTCCATTGAAGGGAGTGGGTAATGATATTTCAAGTGAATCTCTATTCACATCCTAGAATTCCACACATAATCGATCTCTATGTTTCTTTTCCTCACTAGAACCAAGTTTGCTATCTAACTTGAATGTTTGATAGGGAATATGATGCTAGCTTCAATCAAGTTATTTCTTATTTCCTCATGAGAGGTTCAATGTGAGGATTCACCGACCTTTTCTTCTTCCTGATGGGCTTAGATTATGGATCCAATTCAATGGTATGTTGTGCTAATTTTGGATTGAAACTTCTTAAGTCTTTATAATTATAGGAAAAGACAGTAGGAAAATTTTGACAAAGTTGGAAAAAATCATATTTTTCTTGTTGAGTACTCACCTTTCCAATTTGTAATACCTTGCCCTCTCTTACTGAAATAGGCTCTCAGTCTTCACCCTTTACCTAAATGTTTTCCTTTTCTTTTCGGAATTGATCATTTGGGTTAAATATTGATTCCAAAGTCACAAGACCCTTTGGTAATTTTTTTATTCTCAGCTAAACCACTTGGTCACCATACTATTGCTCCAGTTTATCTTGGTTTCTAGTGGAGAAATCAACTTCTTCTTGTAAAAAATTGATGATTTGTTGATCATTTTTGAAGACTTGCCAACTTACAGTGTTATCTAAAACATATGGTCTTACAACCACCTTGATATGAGGTTGGGTTTACTCATTTCTCATACCTTCCACAACATCAAATGCTACCCCAACCCGTAAGTCCACATCTCATGTTGTCTCCTTCTTCTTATTCTTCCTTGGAATGGAATTGATGCCAAAAGCTTCAAAATATTCAATGATATCCCATATCCGGTTCTTGTAATTCTTGAAGAGATCATTCTTAGCAACATTTTTCCTCTAGCTTGGTTCACAAACAGCTCACTATCTCCAAAACTTACAAATTTTTATACCTCTCTTTCTTTCCCAATGCAGCCCATGGATCAAAGATTCATACTCCCTTGTGTTGTTTGGGTAGGAAAATAAAAGTGGAAAGCTGAGTAGTATTTTGTACCTTGAGATGAAACCAAGATATCCCCTCCTCCAGCACCTTGTCTACTCCTTGAGCCATAAAAGAATAGCTTCCATACTTCATTATCATCTTTGTGATCCAGTTTGGTGATGCTAGGGAGAGGTGGATTTTCTTCGTGCAAGAAATAGATACCTAACCTTCCTTGATATATTTCCTTATAAGGATTGAATGCATGCATTTTATTTTCCAATTCATCAAGAGTTAAGTCTGGAATGCCTCCAACTTTAGTATCTGCTTCATAAATGTTTCGACAATATTTTTGGTCAAAAGCTGAGCAATTTTTATTGATTAGGCTTGGTACATGCGGTTCAATATGAAAGTTTTCAATCACTTTAGACATGATTATAAATTTAGCTCCATATGTTGTTCTGAATAGCATATGTGACCAATCAGTAGAAAAATAACCTCCAATTTTAGCTATGAAGTCTCTTGACAAAAACAATGTAAAGAATGGTGGCAAGTTGATAATCGAGACATCTTGCAATAATGTGACATTAGGACATACGTGTAATGTGAGGCTCAATCCTTTGATTACTCCAACTGTTGTCACTTTTGTCCCGTCGAATTGCACTACACCCTTAGAAAAATATTTATACTCTATGCTCAATTGATCGAGCTTATTTGTTTGGGCATCATAGAGCTACTTTCTCCCAAATCAATCATATAATTATGTACAAGATTGTTTCAATGATCAGAGATATATAAAATGGAGGAGGCTTCATGTTTTTACCATTTTGACCTCCTTTATTACCCTCTTGTTGAGTTGCATTAGTGATCACTTTATCTTTGTCTTTGGATGATTGATTTGATGTGAACCAATTAGCCATGGTTTCTTATAATAGATCTCTTTGGCTCGAGATAGCTAATGTCTCACACATTGAGATGTTTACATTCATTTTATTCATTTGATCTATGATATTGAATGGAGAAGAGCTATCCCTTTGCTTCCCTTTGCTCGCATAACTTTCTCTTGCACATGAGCTACTTTGGTGGTATATGAGCTTGTTTAGAAGGCGGGTTGGACTGATTTTACACATTTTGAACTACATTTTGATTACTAACATTTTTTAGAGTGATGGATGGATGAGAAGTACTTGAGTTAGATGATTTTACTTCTTCAATATTCCTCTTCTTAGACTTTGTGTTATTTGCCACACCTTGGGAAGGGGCACGATTTATTCCACATAAATATTCAACTTGCCAATTCACTAGTGTGGTCTCACTTGGAGGTGTTTCGGTGCACTATCCTGTTGTTAATTCTCTTCTTGATTTGTCTCAGTTCCACACCATCCATTGTCACCACCAATTCTTGTTTTAGAGCATTATTTAAACATGTTTACTTCGATTACGAGGTTGATTTCATGAGAAATACTAGTCATATTCTTGTGCCATGTTATTTTGCATTGGTGCCAAGGCTCCAGATGTGGATGCAACATTAGGATTGTAAGGATAAAATGGCCAACTGGCAGGAGGTTTTACTTAGTTATGATTTTTAGCTTGAGCAGATGGCCTATTAGGATAATACAATTGTCTATTGCGTTGGGATTGAATCTGGTATGATCTAAAATTTTGAGCTTGTTGCCTCTTAATTTTCACCAACCTATTGCCTAAGTTTTTCAACTGCTTCATGAATTCTTGGAGCTCATTTGAGGTGATAGAAGAAGAGGTAGAAGCTTCATAGAACTATGATTTTTGGGGTAGGGATGGGAGCTAATGTAGGTGCTTAACTAGTGTTTAGACTCCTTAATTCCAGATAAAGAGGCATGGGCAACCTAGGTGAAAATTTACCAACTTGAATCAAATAATTTTCAGCTCTAATAGCAATCTTTATAGGGCATGGGTAAATTTTACCCCCATAGACAATCATGGCAATATCAGAATTTAAAGCTTTTAAGAAGTATAGAAAATCACCTTTAGCTGCTAGTCTCATGGCAAGTGGAATCCTATCCCATGTTCTTTGAAATCTGAAGTTGAAATCAGCCATCTACTCATTTGGTGCTCTCTTGATTGTGGTCAACTATTCCAACAGAGATAAATTGTATGCCTTCTCCCCAAATTGAACAAAGAGTTGTGCATAATTGATCCCAATTGTTGATTGATCCCACTCTTAGGCTTCGAACCATTGTAGAGCTTTGCCTTTGAAATAAGAAGCCAATAATTTGACTACCACATCCATTTCATTGACCTCGTGGATTGCATAGACATTTTTAATGTCTTGAATGTGATCAATCGTGGGTCATATGGTTCTCTCTCGATGAAATATGGGATTTTATTCAATGCTTTGCGATTGGGATTATATTTTTATTGAGAGCAAGTGGGTTGCTTCCTGTAAAATTGACAAAAGGATTTTGTTGCGGTGGTGGTTATTGACGAGCCATTATGATTCGTCGATAAATCTAATTGATTTAATGAACGGCCTGCCAGGTGGAGGTGTTGATAGTGTTCTATTCGGTGGAAATGGAGACCTCTAAGCTCTCCTTCCCCTTATTCCTCTACTTGGAGATAAGCTGGAAGTATTGAAAAACATCTTCTTCTCTTGTTTTAGACCTTATTTGAATCCTTCTCATAAATTTGACAAGCTTGGGCTACTAAAAATAATGAATTCTTCCCTTTTGGAGTTTCCGGATGTGCAAATTCAAAGCCTCTTATAGGATGGAGTTTACAACAAGATCACACCAATCTTCTTGAGATAAAAATAAAGACTTTTTTTCCGACCAAGAATGCCAAAATTTTTATCACCAAATCACAACACCCCTATTTTCTTAGCATGTGAGTGTGTTAAGGCAAGCAAGTGTGACTGGGTAACATGGGTACTATCTCCAAGTGTGGGACTTGCTGCTTGAGATAGACCTCTAAAGAAGGTTGGTTCCTCTTCCTAATCTAGTGCAAGCTAACTCTAATGAAAGAAAACTACTGACTATCTCTATCCTACCATTTCCAAGGGACCAGGAGAGAGAAATAACATGCAAGTAAAGATAAATCTACACTATAGAGGTGATGCACCAAAAGAAGGGTGTGAGAACAACTCTCCAATGTGTGAAAATAGAAGCAAAATGCATATTAGAAAGGGTGATAACAGTTCTCCACAATCTAATAACAACATTCACAACTTCATTTCCATAGAAGAAAAACTATAATGAACTCTACACAATGATTAGAGAGACACAATACACCTGACAACAAGAATAAAGAGGAAAAAGAATGCAAATAAACACAACAAGGGAAGATACATCCACAACTTGCATCTATTACTTCATTGATATGCACAGATCATTCTATTACAAGAGAAAGGCCAGATCATCATGCAAGAATTCCTCTATAAATGCTTGCAGCACATTGGTTTCACAAAACAAAAATGGTAGATTTTTTCTACTAGAATCATCCCCACCTAAAAATGAGTGAACACCTCAATTTATAGAAAATGAAGGAGAGGAGAGGGAAACAAGAAAACTCATATTTTCCCTTTGCACCAATTACAAAGTACCCAAAGTGGGTCAAAATCATTATAGAAAATCTTCAAAATTCCTCTCTAGTTGATTTACACCTTCTTGTGGGAGAAAATTGTTGCCCATGCTCATTTAATGCTTCCTCAAGCACTTTGAAACCTTTGCTTGGAAATTGGTTCATTTCTTGTAAAATTCACCATAAATTATTCATTAATTCCATAATTTTTGATCCCTATGAGAAGGTCTCATAATCAAGATTCCAACGAGGCTAATTTTACAAAAATTTGTTGAGAAATGCTCAAGTTATGAGCTTCTGAGCATAAGCATCTATTTTGTGTATTACTAGACTTTTCTTATATTCCATAGGGATGTGAATTAATTTCTTCGTAGAAAGATCATTTTAAAATATTTTCTCTTTTTGTAATGTTTTCTCGTCCTTTAAATGTCAGTTGTATTTAAAATATGGGGCCCACCATATCTTCAATTTCTACTTTTAATGTGGGGAAATGTGTATTTGTGTATTTAAAAGAATAGTCAACTCGACCGAGTTGGCTCTCCCTTCTTCGCAAGCAGGCTCTAAATTTACACCACCAACCCTCTATGTTATGCATTGGACTCCTCAACCACATGTGAAGTCCTCCAATCGTTGATCCATTTCGATACATGATGCCCCGACTACCAACTTATTTTCCCCTCGACATATAGCTCGCTAAGTTGGCCACATGTATGGCTCCCTGAGCCCTTACTTTTCATTACATCGCATGCTTGATGTCTTGTATTCCAACTTAGCCATCACCCGTTGTGCCGACTTGACACCCGTGAAGCACCTCGGAGTGGTTTGTTTGCATTGGACCTTTGGTATTTTAGGCCCGAGCCACACATGCATTCGGGCCATCTCGAGCTACTCAAACCTGCAATCCTCGTAATGCTCTGCTTCCACAATTTTATTGGTGATCTCAAACCTTACATGCACAAATGGTCCGAGGCTTTAATAATATTCTCAACTCCTCCATTTCCACACAATATGCGTCGGGTGGATCAGGGCCTTTACACACCAATGTTCCGAGCTAGTTGGTCCATTTTCCTCCACATTCGCCGCAAAGAGCTCTCGAATCACGCAATGGGTCGTCGAGTTGGCTCGATGAGCCAAATTTTTCTCCAACTTGTGACAATATTCAACACGCTGTGAGTGCTCACCATAGTTTAGTGGCCTTATTCATTGCACAACTCCCAAGTTTGAGCTTTCTACAACTCCCCATTTTGCACTAAGTTTTGGCCCTCGATCCGAGTTGGCTTTGATTCTCCACCGATCACATCATTGAACTTGACCGGAACTTGACCTTTCTTGCCACTTCTATGGAACTCGCTCCCATGTATCATGAAACCAACTCGCTCCACTTAACACGAAATCGACAAGCTTCTCAATGTTAGCTGCATATTCGCAAAGGCTCGACATATAACTCGGCCCCTGCCATGACCAATGTCAAACATGATTTAGTTGCCCCCTCACTTCTAGAGCTCGGCCATGCAACAATTTGATGTTTGTGAAATGTCTTGGTTCTTCCCATTCGAATGTGGCTTGGTTATTAGCTCGAGAGTATCCTTCAATACATCACCTCCCCATTCAATGACTGGTTCGTTCTATATGAACATTTCTGCCAACAACCAACTCGGCTCTTCCAGGAACAAATCGACTATGTGTAACTTGGTCCACCCATTCATAGTATTGAAATGACTCGATGCACCTATGAATTAGCTCGGGGAGCTCGATTTTATCATCAACTCGCCGAGCTAGTGGAACCAACTCGACGAGATCCTTTTTAGAGCCAAGGCTTCCCTAATTTCTCCTCACCTCTTTAGACACTCTATGAAACCTTTTGGCTTATCAAGTGCTTAAGGCTTGCACGGGGATGTCCGAGTGTGCTTCAAGCAATGTACCTAGTTTTTCAAAAAAATTCTTGTATGCTCCGTAATCAACTAGCAATCCCCTTGACATTGCTTGCGCATGCGAGTCTCTGGGTTGTATATTTTCACTTGGGGGTGAAAATGGCTAACAAGTATCTCTTATACATCTTGATACACAACTTGTATCTTCACAACCCTATGACCCACTCTAGTTCCATGGTACATACTCATTCACGAGGGTTAAATATGGAATGAACCTAATCAAATTCACTCTTCACATTTTACACTTCATGTTCTATTCTATTTAACACACAATTTCAAACCATTTCCCGATGAAGAACTCTTGGTTCTATGGTTCATTCTTGACTATTGAGGGTCTTTCATAATGAACATCATCTCATACTCATACACATTCATTTGGGGTACGCCACTCCTATCACATTCAAATTACATAGCATTCCATCACACTCATACATTACATATTACATATCTTGGTTGCATTTACTCTTTATTTCTCATTCTTACATGTACACTTTATTTCCCATGATAGACAAATACTTAGTATGTCAATATATTTTCTATATACATATGCGGGTTCACTTTTTTCTCTAGTTGTGAATGTAGATCTCTTATGTGTCCTTACATGATGCAATGATTCTTGGCATTGTACCTCTTACGGTCCCATTTAGGCTCTTGGGGTATCTAATTTATTACATACTACATGTGTTATTGTTTCATTATTTACTACTTCCTATTCTTCCTAACACACTACTTTATATTGGTACATACATGCCTTGACATACTTTCTATCTTTCTAACATGCTAACAGATGCTTCATGTGTAACATTTTCCTTGCAAGAACTATTTTCCACCATGGTTTTGTTACATATTGATTTTCATTATTTATTATTGTATGTTATTATTCATGGGTTATGCCTTATGCCTTGTTTGATCATTGATTGTACACTTTTTCCGTTTATGCCCTAATTATATTTTGATATTGTGAGCGATGTCCCATGTTTGAAACCCACTTTTCGTGGTCTATCTTGTATGTACATTTGCTTGTTATATTGTTTTTATATGTCATGCTTACTACTTTTTCTACTAACACATATATCTAGCCACTTTTCTTACATGTGCATTAGTTTCTACCATGCACATTCCCTCCCCCTTGCATGGATACAACTCGGATCAACATCAAGTCCTCTCTTTGGGCCGCATACTCCTATCGACATTACATATACCCCAAATAAGGGGGGCATACATTACATAAATAAATCACCCCACACAACAGTTCGTAATTACAACACAATACAATTCAACATAGAATTAAGACAAGTTACAATAACAACATTGGCTCAAAATCATACTTGGGTAAGAATCATAGTACAAACACCGGTGCCTAGGCTCAAATAAGAGCACCTAAGCACCTTTGTCCTCCCCTAGGAATAATGTCATGGGGGCACATAATCAATTTCTTAGATCAAAATAGTTCACAATAGTTTACAGAGCAGTTTTCATAGTACATACATAGTCCTCTAGCAATCAGAATGCATTCTATCTCCATTTTCAATTAGAACAAATAATACATTTGGAAAAAATTAGGGACAATAGGAACAAAGAAGGATCATGGAAGGAGAGTATATATCAGTTAGAGTCATGGAAGGAGAGTAACACTATACCTCTATCTCCAACACTTGCTCTTTAGTGTGAGATCACCCAAAAACTCACATCCGGAGTGAGATCACCCAAAAAAATTGCACTCAGCCGTAAGATCACCCAAAAAAATATCTTAGCGTGATATCACCAAAAAAATCACTCTTCTACAACATTTCAGGACATTTTCTATCCTTTTCACTCTTCATAAATTAGGTGCACACTTTCCATTTACTACTTTTACATACTTTCACATGCTTTACATACTTATGTAAATTTTTCATATACACATCTTTGACTACTTCTTCACTCTTCTTTTACAGGTCCATCCTTAATATGCAACAAGAAGAAACCTTCAACAAGCATAAAAACAAGTACAACAAAGATGCAATACAACACTTACGCATACACCGTAACACTCAAAAATTACAAGAGCTGAAAAATGAGGATTTTTTTAACACATAAACATAATAACAAATTACACAGCTGCAATCATATAGATTTATTTAATCAAATTCATTAATCAATTTTTCTCTTTTGATCTATCTGATAACATCCATGTAAGCCATGTGCGGCTGAGAAGGGTGTATCCAGATCTCCACAATCTCCCTTCGTCACTACTTCGAGTGACAATGCTTACTAGCATTTCAGCTCAACCTTTTAAAGGTCATGAGAACTATGTGAAATTCCTTGGGTCTACCATGAAGCTAGTTTCCTGACTTCATATTCGGTATCCGACCATTTTCTACCTCATGTTCAGTATTTCAACTTCCCATGATCAGGTTACAGACAATTTTTTTATTTAATTGTAGGAATAGGTAATCGACAATGCACAAACATCAATGCATTACTTTAGCCAAAGTTATCCACCATGCAGGTTACAACTAAACTCAAGACAACACACTAGTCTTATGAGTTTTAAGTCTTCCGCCACCTCACAACTATCCCTTTCACAATTATCTAGATCTTTATAGTTTGTTTTTATTTTATTTCCAATTAAACCTATCTTGCAAGAGTTTATATTGAGATAGATGTCAAAGGCCAACTAAGATCTTTATGAGATAAGTACATTCGTTATGCTGAAATGTAACTATATCAACAAAAAATTCAAGGATATCATCCTTTCACCAATTGAAATTCAAGCATCTCATTTAGATCCATGCTATGATAAAATTCACAAGACATGAGTTTCCGCACATCCGAATGTAACGGCTAATGGTCCTTTAATCTTTGGAGTAGTGGTATGATGTCGGTTCAAAATGAATCGGCATGAATATTAACTCCATTTTCTAATGTAGTTAATTAATAAAATATGAAATACATGTTGTTTTATCAACAAGCACATGGTAATACAACTGAAAATGTATTACTACCTGGTTTCTATAAAGATACAGCTATGGATGCACACAAATAGAACAACCAATTTCTATTTCAGCGATCATGTTTCCCTCTAATCACAAAGGTCAATACATCCATATTCTAGCTTCAATCAATAAGCATTTGACATTTAAAATTTCTACATAACTTTGTAAAAACAATATGATTAAGAAGAGTATTTTTTCAATCAATGAGCAACTCTACAAATTAACACAAATATCACCATATTTACATCACTTTAACATGTTCTATCTGGTAAACAAACATCCCAACCAACAATATAACAACACCATGGTTACATCATTTAAACATACTCTTTTTAGTAAAAGAACAACTAATAATTTCTTTCATAAGATATCATTATTTTAAACCCAATCATGCCTCCAATTACTCCTTGGTGCATCTCGGTCAAGTTGTCTTGGCTTTCATGCCCTTACCAAGACAAGAAATTTATTTTTCATAGTCTTACAAGAATCCAAGTCATATTGCCAGGCTGGAAGTTACAGGCTAAATGCCATTTTTAAATTATTCACACATAACAAGACACCCTCATTTATACATGAACCGATTTAGTGGTCCATAATAATAAAATTTCTAGAAAATGCAGCCCCATGCAAGAGCTTTGACACCCACAAATTATCATTCAAAAGATCTCAATAAATTAAAAACCAGGACTGCATAAATAACCAAGAAGAAAAATACAAAACCCCAACCGGTTGCATACCCATATTGATTGGGTTACCCAAATCGATTCCTTTATGCAAATTGATTTGCATACCCAAATTGATTTGTTTATAGAAAACACACAACCAAATTTCAGTTTAACAAAATGAAAACCCACAAGCACAAATTGATTTTAAACACACAAATTCACAAAACGTTTTCCTTCTTCTTGTACAGGAAAAAACCAACTCTTTTCCTTTTGGGTATAATTTATTATAATGAAGAGAAGGAATTTTTAACCTTTCTTTTACTTTTTTTTTGTTGATCAAAACCCAAAACTTCATCTCTGTTTTTTTGGCTAAGGTTAAAACCACACCAAGAAAACTAAAAAGAATACATAATCCATCAATTTCTTTTTCATACTTCATCTCCAAACAATTAAATCAAAAGTTGTCCACAATTTCCTTGATTGCCATTAAAAACAGAATGTGTATTTCCTCATTTTTTTACAAATAATGCAGCAAAGAAAGGAGAAGATATTCATGCCTAAAGTAAACCCAGAATCGGCAACCTTCTACTCTTCCCGCTCTAACAAGTTGAATCCTTCTTTCCTCCAAAACTCACGCAGGTATTCCAGAAGGGGAGAATGAAAATAGACGAAGGAAAAATAACATAAAAATATAATGAAATAAGCGTAGTTGGGCAACATATTAATGATTTTTTGGGCTTCCCAATGTTGGTACGTGTTTTAGTGCATGTCGCACACTTGTGCCATGTGAAGGTGTTTCACTTTATGAAACCCATAAATTTCAATAACTAAATAAAACTTTTGACTTACATGCCAAATCCCTCTAACACACACACACACAAAAATTAATATTTCATACATTTTTTTACTTTAGTTGTTACCCGGCTTAATGGTTAAGTTAAAATTAACCTTCATAATACAAGTCCACATATTTCCAACAATATATTACCATAAAAATTATTCGAATTTCGAGTTTATATAAAACATTCCAATATGAAAATCACCAAGTTCGTAAATAATAATTTGAATATTCTCATAAAGTTGGCTTGATATAGCATTGTCAAATTAAACAGAGACAATTATCATTGCGGTCATGCAAAAGTTGAACAAAACAAAAGATGACCAAACCGATTAAAATAAAGTAATCGAGAATACAAATAACCGAAAGATTCACTATCATTTATGAACCATTTTACCTATGATTAAGGCCTAATCATGTTTTAGGAAGGATCATCAAGGTGGGTGCAGGGTTATTCATTCCATAGTGTCATGCCTCGCAATAGAAGCTGTGGGTCATGATACGATGAACCAAATGAATTTTACACCCAATGATGATCTTGTCTAATCCTGTTTAGACTTAACCATAGTTAATTTAGCTTACAAGAAATTTTGGGATGTTACATACACCCCTAGGGTCACTTTCCTTTCCTAGTTTTCACACTTCATTTTTGCATCATTCCACACTTAACTTGTCCACTCTAAGCACGCTACTCACCGCACACTCTATAGGAACATAAGGTACACATCTCTTATCTAATTTATGTTATCAAGTATTCACTCAAAACATAAAGTGGGGAAAAATGTAGACACAAAATCATGCACTTGGGTACATTTCTAAGTCCTAAATACATACTATCATTCATATGATTCCTAAGCACGAAAAATAGTAATTGATGAGTATCTTTGACCTCTTTTATTTATTTATCTATTTCTCTTTGGTCTTTCTTACCCGATAAACCCGTCGATATTTTACTTGTTTATCTTTTATGGCTTCAGACACCAACACCTAGCTAGGACATGAGTGCCAAAGCACCCTTGTCCCCTCCAGGTGCCCCTGACCCTTTTCCATATTACTCGCTTCTTTTAGGCCTCTTTCATATTTTGGGAATCTTTTTCACTTATATGTTAGCCTTGCAGTTGTCAATTACGAAATTCAAACAAGGGAATCATATAAATACATAGCTATGTGAACATAATAAAGGACCAAGCTCTAAGTATATCCTATCATCACCTAAGCTTGCATCCAAAGGCACCTAAAGCACTTCAAGGCATCTATATAGCATCCATTCAAGGGACAAGGGACTTCATTTTTCTACCTACACAACATATGAAGGGGAAGTAAATATTTCCATCCACACATTCTATTCACATTGCTACATCTAACTAGCTCGCTATCAAGTGAACTTGCACAAGGGAATCCTAGGGCACGATTTCTACACACACATCAAAACTACATGGAGTCTAAGATGTAGTGCAACACTCGGTTGTAAGCTCACTCTGTCGAGTGACCGCTAGGGTCAGTCTGACTCCCCATATTGCATCTTTCTTATTTGAATTTGATGCATTATTGTGGGTTTTATAGGTAAATATTTGTTTTGTAGGTTACAGGTACCTTGGAAATGATATTGTGGCACACAGGAGATCACCATAGAATATTTGTAACATTTGTGCGACATAATGAGGATCTTGTTTCGACCATTTTTCATAGACATAGGCGCCTGGTAGAGGTCGTTAGTGCCAGGTACCCTTGTTCATTTGTGGGCACTGTATCAGCCATATTCATGCAGTCTGTAATTTATTCCGTGCATTTACGACATAAATCACTTCCCACTCAATAGTTTTCCCAGCTTAGACTAGTCCTAGATAACGCATAAATTAGCTAATTTCATTTCTCTTGCTCTTGCACTTAGGGTTTCATATTTTATTAGCTTATTGCTTGTGTCAAATATGTATTTTAACATTTATTATCATATGTGACTCTGCAATTAGGGTTTAATAATAATTCTATTTTTGTTAAATCAATAATACATAGAACACAATTTTACTTGTTATTCAAGGGAGATTCAGCTGATCAAATATACATGGAAGTGGAGTTATGCAGGTTGACATGGATGTAAAATCATTTTGCTAAATTAGGTAATTCAAGCCTAGAAAACACCATAAATGATCATGTTATATTTTTAATTCTCCAAATCATCCAATGGTATTCCATCTTGTATTCTTTATGAAGTAATTCTTCACATCATTGTAATGTCATCGTGTAGTCTACCAAGTTAATGACCTTTTATGACACGTGAATTTTATTTTTTATTTTTGTTAAATTTTGGGTCTATAGCTTAAAGAAGTGTCACTAAAAACCCATGAAGTGTTATGTAAAATAAATTATTATTTATTATTATTTTATTATACCTATAACACTTACATTTGATTTTCATATTTAACGACCACCTATACTTGCCAAACAAATTTTCTGTCAAGGAGATTTTTGTATTTCCTTTCAAGTCATGCGAGATAAGTTCTATTGTATATATCAATATAATTTCTATATAGATCTATATTAAAAACTAAGGTCAATTACAATGGCAATAACACTATCTAGTCAGTTATTTCTTTGTCATCCTCCAATGGTTAAACCATCAAAATACATTAACTTGGATGCTAACTTGTTGTCTATGTTGGGAAATAAGTGTTGATTTGAAATGTACAAGATTTTGACATAAGTGTTGGTGACTCTGATGATAATATTTAAGATGGCATGGTAAGTTAGATCTACTCCTATTATCATATTTTATCACATAGCTTGTTATTTTATTCAATATAAGTTTCATAGAATTATTAATGACCGGTTTTATCTTCTCATATAATCTCGCAATACCCATTGTAGAGCCATTCTCATGTAAAAACAAGTTAGGGAAAAAAAATGGGAAAACAAGTTGGGTAAACGGGTTGGGGAAACAAGTTGGTAAGTAAGTCGGGTTTTCAAGATTACAAAACACAATACAAACACCACCAAACATTTCACTATGATTCCTTGAGGTTTGGAAAAAAATTGTTGAAGCTGAAGTGGTCCTGGAAAGATATTTGATACCAGATGTAATGAACCTCTTGTGATAGATTAATCGAATAACACAAAACAATACATACTAGTTTATTAAAAAAATAGATTAAAATCACATTACCAAATCACATGACACTTCAAGGGTTAACATATTTTGATCATGCCTAATATAATAATGTTCATGGATGGTTTTCTTGGTATAAGAACTCCCCAATATACTAGTTCTATTCTAGAAACTACTACTACCCATGCACATGGGATTATTCTTAATAGCTCATTGGATGAATTAAAAAGTATAGATGTTCATAGCATCATTTACACTAATAATGCAAAAGAAGGTCATGATGAAGGGTCTTAACAAGAAGGATTTAATGGTGTCAAAACCCAATCATGTTTTTGTTGTGTCACATTTTTGGTTGAGAAAATGTAAAAGGATCGATTTGGTCAAATAATTTTTATTTTTATTTTCTGATAGTCATAATGCAAGTGTATAATAATATCCTCACTATATAACACAACCATATTACAACATTACCAAGCCATAATGTGAACATTTTTATGTGCGAAAATGTCCCAAAATAAATTTTTGGCCACCCTTTTCCATGCACATAACCATGACTAATATTAAAGGAACTATCTCGTAATGAAATTACTTAGATAAAACTGAATATCAACAACAATGTTACTCCAAAAGAATACCAAAAGATAGAGAAATGATCAAAATATGTAAGTATGACTTAGCCACTTCGAGGGGGAACCTCCAAACCATACAATAAGACTCAAGTGCTCAATATGATGCTTAACTACTCCTTACTACCTCATATATATACCCTTCCTATACTATGGCCAACACCTAGGCTAACCTACTAAACATATGAAAGCATAAATGAATGACATATGACAAGAAAAGAGATTATGTAAGCCACAAGTTGACCCTTGATATTTGATATAAGATTTAGGATTAAGGGAAAAAGATGCCCCTACCATAAGAATAAACATTATTCCCAATGTGGGCAAGCCCTGGATGTTGCTACAAAAATGCTTCATCTTCCCATGTTACATCTTCACTGTCCATATTGTTCCACTTGATCAGTTAATCAATAATGAATCTCATCCTTAGCTTATTTGTGCACGCGTTTGAAGGATCCCTTTAGGTTCCAATATGATCCTTCCCTCCTCATCCCGCTAGGTAAGCATTGATTAAGTTGACACATTCTACCCAAAGACCTTCTTCAAACAAGAGACATGAAAGACTGGATTTATTTTAGTTCCCTGAGGGAATTCCAAATTTTATGCTACACTACCATTTTTTTACAAAAATTAGTAAGGACCATACTATTTAGGTGCAAGCTTATTTTCCTTCTTATTTTTAAAAGGAAAAATGCTTATATGGCTGCATTCATACAAAAAAATTCTCCCATTTCAAAATGCCACTCAATACATTGTTGATCAACTTATTGATTCATATGATTTTGTACCATTTCCTAATTATCTTTAAGGCTAAAAAGTACCTCATGTTGGTGCTAGATGTGATCTTATGACTGTTATCACTTTAGGTTTGAAATTCAAGATATAGATAAGTGATGGAGGATGGTACCCTTATAGTGCCATAAATGGAAACGTTTTAGATGAGACATGAAATGAAATATTATACTAGACCATTATATAAGTGACAACCATTGTACCCAATATTCCTATTTATCTAAAGTAAAACATTGAAGATACCCTTCTAAATATTTGTTTAACACCTCAAGTATGGCCATCTAATTGTGGATGATAAGATGAAGTATGAGCCAATTGGGTACACGATTAAGAAAATAATTTAACCACAAAATTGATAGTAAATATAGGGTCATGATCACTTACTCTAATTTGGGTGTGTCGTAGAGCTTTTGAATTGTATCCATAATAGAGATGACAAATGTAGTAGTTGGAAAAGGATGAGACATGACACAAAAATGAGCATACTTGGTAAGACTATCCACCATGACGATGGTTATTCCTTTCCCTTATGATTTTAATAATCATGTGATGAAATCATTGGATACCTCTTCCCACATCTCATTATGAATAGAAAAAGGTTGTAGGATACCTAGTTTCTTAATGGTCTATCCCTTATTATGTCGGCACACTAGAATTATACCACAAATTTTTGAACATCATTTTTTAATCCCTCATAAAAAATTGTTTAACTTTATGAAATTTTTTCAAGAACCCATAATGGCCAAGTAGTGCAGAAGAATGAATCTCTGAAAGAACATGACGTTTAAGTGTATATTTCTTGTACAAAACAACCTATCATGTACCACAATATATCACCCTTCCAAATAATTTTTTCAAATATTCTTGGATCATGATAGAAATTTGGAATGAGAGTGTGTGTCTTTACATATTATTTGAATTATGCCCTTTCCTGATCTACCCAATCTACCTTCAGTATATATATGACACATAACAATGCTTATGTGGACTCATCCTTCCTAGATAGTGCATCAACGACTACATTTTCTTTCCCTTTCTTATAAATGATCTCAATTTCATATCCCAACATCTTTATGGCCCATTTTTTTACTCTTGAGAATATATTCATTTCTCTAAGAAGTATTTGAAACTATCATGATCTGTCTTCACCTTGAAGTGTCTATCCATCAAGTATGGTGTTCATTGTTTGACCGTATATAATATTTCCATCATTTATTTCTTATAGGTGGGCTTCAACAAATTCTTACCTTTTAGTTAACAGGTTCTCAAATACGATGGGGGTTCACTTCTTACATGCGTACAACACCTATCCCATTTTTAAGGAATAAAATTCAACTATGAAGGTCTTGGATAAATTTTGGGATGCTAACACCGAAGTGGTGCACACCGCATCCTTCAATTTTCCAAATGCCCTTCAAACTTCCTCATTCCAATTACATGATTATTTTTTCAATAATGTTATGAGTGTTATTTTTATACTTCCATAGTTATTTACAAATATGTGATAGTAACCTATGATCCCTAAGAAACTTTGTAAATTATTAAGGGTTCCTGGGAACTTCCCATTCCACCGTGGCCTTGATCTTGTGAGGGTTCACCTTAACACCTTCATGAAATATGGCCCAAGTATTCCAATTACTTTACCCCAAAAGAACACTTTAAAGGATTTTCATATAGTTAATGTTTCTCCAGAGCTTCCATGACCATATTTACATGATGTAAGTGTTCCTCCCATGATTTGTTGTAGATTAGGATATCATCAAAAATGCAAAGACAAACTTTCTGCGGGAATGGTCAAAATTCTTATTCATAAATTTTTTAAATGTGGATGGTGCATTTGTAAGGACAAAAGGCATACTAAAAAATTCATAATGGCCTTGATGAGGTTTGAAGGCTATATTATGAGTGTCCTCTTCCTTTACTCTAATTTGGTGATACGTAATGAAGATTTAGTTTTTATATAATAAATTACACCATGCAACTCATCTCACAAATCATCAATGATAGAATAGGAAACTTATACTTAATAGTGTAATTGTTAAGTTATTATTATTTTGGGCACATGTACAACCTTCCATCCTTACTACGTACCATCACCCCTGGAGCCGAATAAAGAATCGATTATGACGGATAATACATGTTTCCAACATTTACTCTATCATCTTGTCAATCTACCTTTTTCGCATATGGGCATTTACAAGGCCTAATGTTGGGGGTTGGATTTTGGAACTAATTGAATGACATGTGTTTCACATGAATTTTGTTCCGAGAATAGAGTTAATTCTATCCTTTCATTCTCTTGAGAAATAGATAGGGGTTAGGGTTAGGAGGAATACTGTTGAGTGTTGGGAAGGTGTGTGCATACCGTAGAGAGATCACCGATGTGAAGAGCTCCTTTTTGTCTGGGAAGGACTACCTGTAAATAAGAATGCAAGACCACCAGATTTTAGTTAGACAATAAGTGAGGGAACTGCCTTGGGCCTAGGAAATATTAGACTTCCTTTCGAAGGTGGTCAGTTCCCTTTTAATACAAATTGATGCAAATGATAATAAAGAAGCTATTGCGAACTCACGATTTAGGTATCTCGTTACTAAAAGCAATAGAGACTAAACTACCAATAATAGAATGTCATGTTTTTGTTTGGTCACTGGTTGTTGATATGTTCAGATCAAGTTACAGGGATAGACCAGGCCGGACATGAGATTGTTTTGAGGTGAATAGGTGAAAGGATGGTTTTGGTAGAAGTCACAGTGACCGATGCCGGTCACTGGATAACCGATCACGGTTATAAAACTAGTACCAATAGGGAATAACCGATATCGGTAGGGGAAGTGATTTAAGGATTTTTAAATGGAGGTTGGTGTAAGGTGGTTATGAGGTTTGGAAGGTTGGTAGATGGTTGAGGGGAGTAGTAGGGTGATAGAGAAGACTCGAGAGAGTGAGAGAGCTATCTTTGGGGCAATATAGAGATGGATGACCAAAGGTTAGGTGCAGGTTGTTGCCGGGTAGTAGATCCAGGAGTGTGCTTATAATCCCTATGAATTAAAAGTTCACAAAGTAGTGTCTAGAAGCATACAAGGTGATAAAAGAGACTACTTACTAGTTTCTGATGTGGATGCAAGTCCAAAGAATGTAGTGGCGAAGGCAAGGCTCAGTTGGGATGATCCAACAATCGGAAGTGATCTGATGAAGCTATCCTCCGACTCTCCCAATGTTTGGATGAGTGTGACAATGCTCTAGTTGCTCAGTTCCAGTCTTGGGCTCGATACTCCTCTTTGCAAACTCTTCTCTCTCCTTCACTTGTCTCTCTCTTGCAAATGAATCCCGATCCTTGCAAATGAAGTCGATGCTTTGGTTTTGGTTGGGGGAGGTCATTTACAGGGAACCGATGGCGGTTATGTAACCGACGCCGATTGAGTAGGGACCGATGTCGGTTAGCTCAAAGTTGGCTATTTATAGTAAAATAGCCAACTTTACCTCCTTTTCTCCCGAGGGATCAGTTGTGGGCTTGGTCAAGTCATTATTAGGTTTGTTTTGATGTGGGTGAGGGGTGATGAGTCATGGGTGTGGGTCTGGACCAAGTCATAGGTCTTAATTAGGTTAGTTTAGGGTTAGGGCTAGGTCATAGTGAGGTGGCGAGGTGAGGTGGCAGGGTTGGAGATGTGGATTTATTAATTATAAGGTAATTAATAAATAATTCAATGTGTAAGGTTTAGGTGGTGAGGTAGGGTTAGGTTGCGGGATGAGATACGGGGTACAGGGCATCGTAAGACCCAAATTTGGTGTCTACATTTGCCCCTTGTTGTCATGTAGCTTGTCTTGTAAAGCTGCACTGACAATAATAAAAAGTGGTTGCCCCAGTTAAGGGTATAGGTAATCCCCCTCAAATCTATCACAGATTAAGGTGACATGAAATCAGGGATAGGGTTGATAAAGGGTGAATGATGATGAGATGATGGTAAGATGGTGGGGTAAGTTCAAGCAAGCCGACGTTGAAATACAATAGTGCGACCAGGGTACACGATTTGAAGAGCAAACAAGCAATTCATAGGCAAAGGTCGATAATTTATCCAAACAAGGTTGTTATAATCCTGGTATCCAAGGCATAGGAAGTAGCTCGGGGGTATAACGGGTAAGGTACCGTAACGTTTAGGCATGTTTGGCGGTACCAAATGGTTGGTTTGGTTGAGATAAACGTCACGGTCTCGGCCCAGGCAAAGTGGTCGGTCACTGATCAATTCAAGTATCCTAGTCATGCTAAAACATGAACAGGTGAGCTCGATTGAACAAATAGCTACATGATGGGTGGATAGAATTGTAATTTGCGGGCCTTAGTCGAGGTACTTAATTGGTGCGGCCTTGGGTCGGGCCGATTGGTTGGGTGCGGCCGTGGGTCGGGCCGATTGGTTGGTTGCGGCCTGGCAGGTCGGGACCGATTGATTGATTGTAGCCTTAGGTTGGGCGATTGGTTGGTTGCAGCCTTGGGTCGAGGCCAATTGGTAAGTTACGGCCTTGGGTCGGGCCGATTGGTTGGTTGCGGCCTTAGGTCAAGCCGATTGGTAAGTTCAGTGCCTTAGGTCGGGCCGATTGGTTAGTTGCGGCCTTGGGTCGGGCCGATTGGTAAGTTGCGGCCTTGGGTCGGGCCGATTGGTTGGTTACGGCCTTGGGTCGGGCCGATTGGTAAGTTGCGGCCTTGGGTCGGGCCGATTGGTTGGTTGCGGCCTTGGGTCGGGCCGATTGGTAAGTTGCGGCCTGAGGTCGGGCCAATGAATTCAAAATAAGGCTATTTAGCAAAAGTCGGGGTAGGCGATGTGGTGAAAAATGGAGATTGGTGGATAAGGGCAGGAGTTAGGTTAAACTAGGCGGTAGTAACCGATATCGGTTAGTGGTGACCGGTATCGGTTAGGAGACCGATATCGGTCTTCTAGGGCACGACCTAACCGATATCGGTTAGAGGTCAAAACCTATAAAAAGAAAAAATATGGCATGTCATTTTCACATTGTGAAGTTGAGTGCCAACTTTTTCTTGTTTGAGTTTTGAAGTGATTGGGTCGTGTATTTGGGCTGAGTTGGCACTAGTTGAGTGGGGGAGTGAGTTATTGGTAGGCCCCAGAGATCGAGAGGCAGAGTTTGATTGGTTGAGGACCCTGCTGAGGAGATTTGGAGCTATGGCATAGCCTGGAGGAGCAGGAGGTGCTGGAGGTGTTGGAGGAGCTGGACCACCACCACCTATCCCACCACGACGACGTGTAGTCGTACCGGTAGGCTCTGAACCCCTATTTTTGTTAATTTGATGAATTTAGCTAGGATGTGGGTATTGGGGTAGGAATCCAAAATTTGATAAAATAATGAATAAATGAAGGTAAACCGTAAAATGGATTGGGTAGATATGTTAGGTAGGCCAAAACGGTAGGGTGGGTAAGTTTTTAGGCAATTGTGCTGGGTAAATGGGTAGAAATAGGAAAAAAGGGGATTTGGGGGCCGTTTTTGGGTCGCCCCGAAATCCCACAGTGACCGATGTCGGTCACTAGTCGACCGACATCGGTCACATAGTGTAAATTGTGTAGATTAGTAGGTACAGAGACCGGTGTCGGTCATGTGTTGACCGACGTCGGTTCATACACCGCATTAATACCGGTCACCATGGGTAGGAGGTAGGGTTGCAAAATTTGTTGTGTTAGGTGTTGTTGTAGGTGGGTAGAATAGATTTTTGGGGTGAAGGGGGAGAAGGTGGAGTTGTTAGGAAAGGGTTTTCGGGTGGGGGGTAATCGGGTGGTTGGGGCCGGTTCGAGTAGGATAGGTTATGGGTTGCATATGAATTGGGAGGGGTTAAATTGGTTGGGGTATGGTTAGAGGGCGAGAGTAGAGTGGGTGGAGTATGATTGGGGTGGTTGGTAGGGTGTGGGATAGGTAAAGGGGATAGTTTAGATATTTGTTGGGTGGGGTTATTGATGTTGAGGGAGATTAGGTGATTTAGGTTTGATTGGAGTGGGTGGGATATTTAAAGAAGGACTATAAGAGTGAGAGGGATTTATAGATGTATAGGGTAAGATAGGTGGGTGTAGATGTGTTGACAAAGTTGGGTGATGATTGGGTGGGTGAGTAAGTATAAAGGGTTAGGTTGGTTGTTTTGTTAAGGGTAGGCCTGATGGAGTGGGTTGTTTTTGCAGGCACGCCAGCAGTTGACCATGCGAGATCAGATGCCGCCTCTACTAGAGTAGATGTGGCCACATGTGACTGCAGCACAAGTGGCAGTTATGCAGGAGGTTGGACTCGGCGGAGTCCAGAGGTATAGGGCGTGGATAGGGACCATAGCCTAATGGTTGCCCTCATCGAGAGATGGGATCCAGCAACCAATGCCTTTCATCTCCCTACTGGAGAGATGACAGTCACCCTAGAGGATGTGTATCGCATCCTGAGATTGCTGATCATAGGTGAGGAGGTGTTCCGGTGGATTTTGAGACAACAATGGATAACATCTCTGCAGGTATTCGGGGATGCAACCCCATTAATTATGTATCATAGTGCGAGCATCTGCTACGGTGATATGTATCGTGCTCATCGACAAGAGACACAACTTGCCGTGCTGATGATGATCGGTATCACCTGCTTCGCCCTCCCTGACTCAGAGGGAGGCCGCTTCCCATGGGCTCTGATGGGAGTGTTACATGAGATGGTGGAGGAGCACACCTGCTACGCATGGGCACCAGTGTATCTGGTGCAGCTATACAGAGAGCTCTGGGGCTATCGCCGTATGAGGTGATTCGGTATATGTTCGACATTCTTGTTACACTGCTGGGCCTACGAGCATATCGTGTGTATACGACCAGTAGGGTTTCCCCAGCAGCCAGGGCCACAGGCAGTCTATAGATATGGGTTTCAGAGGTGGTTGGGGGTCATGGGCCAGCCACGAGCAGTTATCGCAGGGCGGGATGTCACTTATTACAGGCATATGTTAGAGGGCCTGACTGCATTAGATATTATATGGAGGCCATACAGAGGCCATCAGCCCCGTGGAGGAGCCCGAGCATAGCTGTGATGGATCTAGTACATCTTCTGCATATCTGGACGGAGACACGGGGAGTACAAGAGGATTCCTCTAGAGAG
Organism: Taxus wallichiana var. yunnanensis; assembly: GCA_018340775.1. Classification (NCBI taxonomy): domain Eukaryota; kingdom Viridiplantae; phylum Streptophyta; class Pinopsida; order Cupressales; family Taxaceae; genus Taxus; species Taxus wallichiana. Next base: position 374,776,130 of record CM031244.1, on the reverse strand, counting down.
GGTACGATGACAACTGGGACTACAAAAGGATGAGCCACCTTCCTTCCCACAGTATCGGAGGGAGGATGTAGAGGCACCACTACCTTTACCGCAGCCATTTGACCCAGTCTGGGTAGTAGAGAGACCGGTAGATGATACGGTGGACGACGTCGGGGTTACAGGCTCATTTTTAGTTTAGTGGGCAGGGCAAAGGGTGGCCATGAGAGCACAGCCAACACAACTAGATTTGGCGGTTGTTACAGCGGAGAGGGACCGTCTCTTAGGTCAAAGTGCATTTTACAGGTCAACACACTGCATGCAGCACACGTATGGGGTGTTACAGGGCGGTTGGCCTGTGAGCACGAGTGCACAGCACGATGCACGGCCTTAGTCCCCTGTTCAGCTCTCGATGGCAGCTCCACCGCCACCACAGGTACAGGCTCAGGGTCAGGGTGTACAGGCAAGGCAGGCCCACTTCTATTAGGAGCCGGGGGACCAGCCCCACCAGCCATGGTGGCACGGGCCGGTACATGGAGGCGAGAGTGGAGGCCCGTTACTATCAGGACGTACTAGATAGTACCGGTGTAGATTATCAGCCATATGTGGCTCATAGAGCCGAGACTTCCTGAGTCACAGGTCACAGGGGGCCGCAGCCACAGCCGGTGGGTCGGTGACGGGTAGGAGGCGAGATCCGAGACCGGGGCCAGCTGAGGGACGAGCCGAGGGAGGGGGAGAGAGCTGAGTCACCCCAGGAGCGGAGATGTTTTGGATAGTTGATTTTTGATAGAGACACTGGTCTGCGAACCGAGTGTGCATATAGAGGCCTGCGTGCCCACATAGGATTTATGTATTCATTTTTTTGTATATACCGCCCGAGCTGAGTACCTGTTGAGTGAGTAGTATATTTTTTGACATGAGAGACCGGCTACGCGAGCCGAGTCAAGAGTTTGACAGAGACAGCGGCCTGTGTGCCGACTTTGTATTTGGGATCACAAAGGCCCCATGCAGGGTAATTTGTATATTTTGACATTGATTTGATGATATATAGATGATGAGTTTGATCCATATGGTGTGTATAATTGTTGATTTGATGCATATATTATAATGTTTCATGTGTTTTGTCGATGGTATTGGAATTTGATGTATATAGATGACGTTGATGATGTTTTGATTATATGCATATGTGTTGAAATGTTGATGGTATTATGATGATGGATGTTGATAATGATGTCGTTATGCAGGGAAAAGAGGTGGCGCCGCCAAAAATTTGCAAAAACAAAGAAAAGGCTTAGGTATAAGCAAAACGAGACATTTGATCGATATCGGTTAGCTAACCGATGTATCGGTCAAGCTATGTGACCAATACCGGTTAGGTAACCGACATCGGTTATGTTAAAACGAGCTTTTCTAAAAATAGAAAAGCTTAAGAGGCAACTTAAATTCTTATTTTTAGAGTCATGCAACATGTTAAATATGACGATGCGAGGTCATTGACGTCCATATAGGGTAGTTGCATGGGAGAATTAAGTGATAAGGAGGAAAGAGACAGTAAAGTGATCGTGGGCTTGGATTAAGAAGGTGTAAAGGAAAGTTATAGTGAAGAGTTTGGTGAACATGGTTGAACAAGGAGAAGCATCCAAAGGCGAGAGAGGAGAGAGAAGACAAGTTTCACTCAAGTCAGTGTTGCATCCCAAGAGGTATAAGTTTTGGTTGGAATGAGATTTTGCATGCTTATAAATAGGATGTGGTAAGGTAAGTGGGTAGAAAGGTGATAGGCAAGGGTTTGGGATGGGGTGAGTGTTATAGGGTAGGTAATCAGGTGTTTTAGATATGTTTGTAGGTACAGAGAGGGGTAAACCAATGAATAAGTTATCATAGGTGGTGTTTTTGAGTAGGATGGATAGTATTGACAGTGACCGATATCGGTTTAGGCCTAACCAGTATCGGTTAGGTAACCAATATCGGTTACTGTGTAAAGTTACAGATTCGATAAAAAAACACTTGGGGATTCATTTGTTGTTTGTTGTTCATTGGTTTGATGTGTGCAGGCAGAGGCAAGGTTGATGATGAATGATAGGGTACCAACTTTGTTGTCACGGGTCCGAGCGGATGTAACACCAATGGAGTGGGCATTAATAAACCGTGTGGGGTTAAGTGGAATCCGCTATTATTCACGAATCGCACGCAATCATGCTATGTTGCAGGTGTTGATTGAGAGATGGAATCCAGAAAAGAATACCTTCCATCTGCCAACAGGGGAAATGACAGTGACGTTAGAAGATGTGTTTCAAATTTTGAGACTTCCAATTACAGGAAGACCAGTGTATCAGGCAGGGCCTAATGCGGCGCGGGCAGCGATAACGGCAGTATTTGGTCCAGCCACATGAGATTTGACACAGCGAGGCGTGACATTTACTTATGGTATAATGTTTGCGGCACACCCTGAGGCAACAAGGTTGGCCATGGTATTAATGATAGCAGTGGGGTATTATGCATTACCTAGAGCAGACGGGGGAAGATTTCTAAAATCATTGATGTGTATTATTCGTGAGATGATAGAAGGTAGCGTCACTTTCACATGGGCACCCACATATCTGGCGGAGCTATACAAGGGTTTATGGGCATGCAAACGAAATCACAGGACTACACTGGATTGTGCCTACTTATTACATTGTTGGGCCTATGAGCACATTGTGTGTGTGCAACCAATAGGCCGACCAATCCAGGCAAGAGAGACAAGAGTGCAGAGGTTGGGATTCAGGTGGTGGGTCCAGACAGAGCAAGAGGCAAGAGCCGAGACCATGACAGATAACACCGAGTATTATAGGCAGAATTTGGAGACGATGACGATCATGGATATCATTGGAGGCCTGATGGGAACTACATGGTGACAACAAACATAGCCGAGGATTTGAGGGGTGTAGAGCGAGTGAGGTGGATCGTAAGACACAGGCCAGGGGAGTACAAGAGGATTCCTCTAGATCGTGTGTGACGACAATTTGGATTTGTTCAGGATATACCCATGGATCATAGACCATACAGAAGGATCGATGTCGAGGCACCATTCTCACCTCCACGGCCAACTCTTCCAGAAGGACCAGAAGAGATAAGCAAATCGATCGCGCAGGTAATGGATGCAGGAGCGACAGAGTCTTATAGATTATGGTGGGCAGCAGAGCTGCAAAGTACACATGAGAGGGCCGATCATCCTGACATAGCTGTGATTACAGTGGAGAGAGACCACTGCAGGGTTTAGTTCACCAGCTGCAAACACAGGTGAACGAGACCACGGGATTGTTAGAGGCGTCACAGTCTTGAGTGGAGAGACTAGAGGCAAGAGTCCTCCACGCGAGAGGGCATATTCGTATGTTACAGGAGAGATTAGTGGATCAGTGGGAGGAACCAATAGCAGTGGTACCTTTGAGTATGGAGAGGCCAGGTGAGCGGCGTCGACGATCACCATCACTACCTGGTTCGGGACGAGGCATGGGGGTCTAAGTGAGTTTCATACATAGGGGTAGAAGAATAAATAAGGATTTCAACCTGCGCGTTGATGATAGAGAAGATTTATTTGTTTAACATCTAAATAAAACGGAATATGTATGTTGATTTGATTTTGTGATAATGATAAGAATATTTGTGTTTTGAATGTTTGGATTGATAAAGGATCAAGGTGTGTGTTATCAATACAAATACGCGAAGATATTTATATTTGTAAAGAAAACACAACACATGATAGGTTATGTAGGGGATGGTCAAGCTAACCTTGGGAGACCCCATGTCTCCTAAGTGCGCCTACATAACCCATTGCACAAATAAAGGAGAGGCCTCGAGACCGATGTAGTTCTCCCTTAGGACCAAGGAGAGGTGAATTGAGACAATTTGGTTGTGGTTAGGCAATTTGTTGGTTGGTAAAAGTTTGATGTTGGTAAATTAATGTTGTTGGTGTTGGTGTGGGTATAGGGGAAGTGAGGGTTAGCTTACCCAAGCATAGAAAACCGTGTCCTAATTAAGATCAACACACAATCCTAGATTCGGGTAAAAGAGGTAAAAATGTCCCATAGTTGGAAAGAGCTAAACAAACCATGTATTATCGTAGGATGAGCTTGAATCCATAGGTGCCTTGCATAGGCGAGAAGTCGATAGGTGAAAAGAGTTGTATAATCACAATATATCGGATATACGCACGTCCCTTGAGTTTTGTTATTTTGAAGAATGGTGAGGTGAGGTGGATGGTATAGCTAGGGTGCAGAGAACTTGTTATAAGGTGATTATTTTGACGAAAGAGAACCAAACCAAAATAGACAAGTCCATGACTCAAAAGTTCTTTTGAATACTACTTTTATTTTTCTGGATATAGACTGATCGATGTGGGAAGTCTATATGGGATATGCATTTTGTTGTTCTTGAGGTCTTCACGAAGTCGATCAATGCGAGAAGCTTCGATAGAGGCCGACTTTGTATAGCTGTCCTTCGAGGGAGCAATCTACTTATAGTAGTAAATGCGGTGTTATACATAGCTGTCCTTCAAGGGAGCAGTCTAGTTATAGTAGCAGATGTGGCTTTGCACATAGCTGTCCTTCGAGGGAGCAATCTAGTTTATAGCTTAGAGGTCTAGATGTTTGTTTGGCATGAAGCATCTAGTTTTCCAGAAGTTTGACTCAAGAATATCCCGAATTTTATAATTGAGAACTTGTTATTTTGATACTTTTAAGTCATGGACCGACTAAAAAGGAGAAGGCATCTTTAAGAGGATGTGATGATTAAACCACGTGGGTTTGATTTTACTTTGAGACGCACGAAAAAGGTGTATGAGGTGGTAAATGAGCTCAAGGGATGAGCGCAAGGTAGATAAGAAGTGATGTAACACTAAATTCAACAGTAGAATGGTTGGAGATGCAAGGCATTAAGGGGTTCAGGCTCAGGTTTACCATTAAGCGAAGCTAAACGATAAGTACCGATCCGTAAGTGTGAGTGATAATGTAAGGCCCAATCCAATCGGGGAGCAAATTTTCCACATTTTCTCTTTTCTAGTTTGGTTACATGTTGATTCTCTTTGAGGAAAAGATCACCAATTTTAAAGGTACGCTCATGAATTTGCTTATCATAAGCACGCTTGATGCGCTTTTGATAAATTTGAAGATGGTAAAGAGCGGTAAGACGACGCTCATCAAGAAGCTCCAATTGGGCTAACCGCTCTTTGCGGAAGTCATCATTGGTGAGAATATTCGAGGAAGGGATTTGTATTTCAAGAGGCAAGACAAACCTCGGTACCATACACCAAAGAGAATGGTGTGGCATTAGTGGAAGTACGAATGCTAGTACGATAAGCCCAAAGGGCAAAGGGGATGTGATCGTGCCAATTTTGCCTAGAATCGTTAACGAATTTTATGAGAATTTTGGTTAAGGTTTTGTTAGAAGATTCAGCTTGACCATTTGCTTGTGGATAGTAGGGTGACAAGAAGCTAAGTTTGATACCAAAGTTGTCACAAAGGGCTCGTAACAGCTTATTTTTGAAAGATTTGCCATTATCGGTTATCAAGCGATGAGGAACACCGAAACGACAAATAATGTGATGATTGATGAATTCAACAATTTTCTCCTTTTTGGTTGAAACGAGTGGAACGGCCTCCACCCATTTAGTGTAATATTTGGTTGCCGTGATGATCCAATGGTGACGTTGTGAAGAAGGCAGATGAATCTCACCAATAAGGTCCAAACCCCATTGTGAGAATAGCCAAAGATCTCGTGTGACGTATAGTGGGTGGTTTGGGACTATGTTGAATGTTGGCATGTCTTTGTTGAAACATAACACAACGCTTAACATATTCGCGGTAGTCTTTATTAAGAGTTGGCCAATAATATCCTAGGCGAAGGATCCACTTAGCCATGGCAAAGCCACTAAAGTGCCCACCACAAATTCCATCATGGACTTCTTTGGATGGTATGAGTGACTTCAAATACATTTGGTTAGACATTCAAGGAGGATACCATCGAAGCCACGTTTATAGAGGAGTCCCCCCATGACAACATAACGAGAAACACCTTTAAGAAAAGCGCGTTTTCCATTACTACTAAGGTCAGGTGGGAGAACAGAGGTTGTAAGGTAGTCGCGAAATTGGTGATACCATGTATCCTGTGAGTCAACAGATACATTATTTACCATACAAACATCCAGGACTAAGTAAGATGGGGCAAAGAGTTGTTGGACCAAGACAAATATGTCAGAGTCAGTTGGTGATGCAGGAATTTGTGAGGCCAAGCAAGCCATAGTATCTGTAAATTTATTAGTTGAGCGTGGAATGGTTTGGATAGTATAATGGGTAAATAAGGTCAAAAGTGAATCTACGTAACGTTTGTACTTTTGAAGTTCCTCATTTTTACATTGGTAGATGCCAGTAACTTGATTTAATACCAATTGAGAGTCACCAAAAATGTTAATAGACTTCACACCTAAGTGTAACGCAAGGTGGAGACCCAAAACAAGGGCCTCGTATTCCGTTGTATTGTTAGTGCAGGGGAAATCAAGCTTGAATGAAAGAGGCATGGGTTCACCTTCAAGAGGAATGAGAACAACACCCGCCCCTCCACCGCGCTGGCATTAAGATCCATCGAAGAAGAGAGTCATCGGATAAGACGTATCACTGAGTGAAAGAGTTGCGATGAGTTCATCAGGGAAAGTAAAATTGGTAAATTGTTCCCTGTAAAGGGGCTTCCACGAGTTGGTGCGATAGTTTGTCCTTTGACTGATTTCGGTGTACAAACTCAAGGTCAAGGTCAGCGAGGAGCATAAGCCATCAGGTGATGCATTGGTTTAGATGAGGTTTGGCATACATATAATGTATGGGTTCGGGCGTTGGTGATGACAAAAGTTTTGTGATTCAGGAAGTAATGTCGGAGTTTGGTGGCCACGAATGATAGGGCTAGGCACAAATTTTCGACGTGTGTATACCTAGTTTTATAATCCACAAGAGTATGGCTTATGTAATAAAGCGCTTGTTCTCGATGCTCTGAGTCACGATGTGCAAGCATGGCTCCTACAAAGCATGGTCGGTGGCAAGAAAGGTAAAGGTAGAAAGGGTGATTGTCCGAGGTGGGATAAGCACGGGTGGCTACAAGAGATAAGCTTTAAGAGCCTCAAAGGCTTGGTGGCACTCCTCGCTCCATTGAAAGACAATTTCCTTTTTAAGGAGATGATGGAAAGGTTGACATCGATCATAGAGTTGTGAGATGAAACATTTGGATAGATTGGAGTTGCCCTACAAACTATGTAATTGCTTTAGGTTAGTGGGTGGGGGCATTTCTAAGATAGCCTTGACTTTAATGGTCGACCTCAATGCCACGCAAAGAGACGATAAAGCCAAGAATTTTTCTGAAAGGACGCCAAACACACATTTCTTTGGTTGAAGATGAACACAAGATTGTGCAAGGTGATCGAAAATAATGGTTAAAACATCGAGATGTTCACTGCGATGTTTAGATTTTCCAAAAAGATCATCAACATAATCTTCGAGGATAGTGTGCATAATGTCATGAAAAATGTAAGTCATAGCCCGCTGATAAGTCGCACTAGCATTCTTAAGGCCAAACGGCATGACACGATAGCAGAGGGTCCCCCAGGGGGTAATGAAGGCGGTTTTATGTTGATCGGTTGGGGCTACTAAAATTTGATTGTATCCCGAGAAACCATCCATGAGAGAAAGCATCTCATGGCCCACAGTGAAATCAACAAGTTGATCAATGCTAGGTAGGGGGAAGTCATCCTTTGGGAAAACAAGGTTAAGATCCCAAAAATCTGTACATATCCGAAGTCCCCCGCCGCTTTAGTGACAAGTACGACATTAGAAACCATGCGGATAGTCAATAGGTAAAATGAAAGAAACAGAAAGGAGTCGTTGAAGCTATTCTTTAACCAAGAGGGCAATGCGTGGATGCATTTTCTCGGTTTGTTTAAGCTGGTTTGGAGTCCGCTTTGAGTGATGTTATGGACAGCAATGTCGTGGATCGATTCTGGCATGTCGGCGTAAGACCAAGCAAAATCTTGATTGCGGGTACGGAGGAAGGTAGTGAAGGCGGCTTGTTTCGATGCGTCGAGAGATTGTCCGATATTTACAATGTGAGGATCGCCCTCTGTGTGGATGTTGATCTCTATAGTCGACTCATTCAACATGGTTTGGGTTTCGAGATGGTAAGGCGTATTGAATATAAGAGTCGTCGCACCAAGGTAGGTGAGGATGGAGTCATCATCCTGGCACTCCACAACATTAATCTAAGGCAAGTCTTCGATCATGTCCTGGATACAAAAGGGGGAGAGAAGATGGGTCTTCACCATCGCGTTGATAAGTGAGAGGACCTAAGAAGATAGCATTCACGAAAAAAAAAAGTTAGAAGGGATAGATTCTCGGGTCTATCGACTCCGTGTGTGAAGATGGCAAAATGGGCGTTGATGGTTCGGAAGGGGTGACTTTGTCGTCTTCCTCGATACAATCGACGCGAGGTTTCTTTGGTGTAAGTGGTTCAAAAATCCAAGACCACTACGATCTTTGTGTTTACGTGTAGTCATGGGAATGATCGTATGTCGGCCTTGTTCATAAAGACCGAAACCAAAACCTTTCCAAGCACACAATGAGTCGGGAAGGTGAGGGAAAAATGACGGTTCGTTAGATATTGAAAATTAGATGGAAGGGAACCACACCGGGGAGGTTCGGGGTGATAGAGAATGCGTTGACACCCCCATACATTAGGTTGGTGCGGCAATTAGGTGGTCCGTAGGAGATCACCTCCCCCACACGACAGAACGCCAAAATAACATTGTTTTTAGCCCAATTTTGCATTTTTAGTATTCTTATATGTTTTAATGATTTTTCCCAATGTGATTTCGGTACTAACTTACTTTTTTTTTTGTGTTTTTGTGTGTTTTGCAGAAGAAGGAAGAGTACATCGAGATGGAGCCGTGAGAGTGAAAGATCCCTAGAGGGATCCTTCTTACACTATACTGATTTTCAGTTAAATAAAAACAGCAAATACAGATTTCTGTGTATTTTATGTCAAATCCCTAGTGCAGATCTGGAAAGTGCGACTAGGGTTTAAGAGAGATAACAATGTAAATCACACCAAATAAAATTACTTCTGATTTCTAATGACTGCCCAGATATTTGGGGACTGAATTACATAAAAAACTGAACTTATTACAGTCCAAAAATGCCCAGAAAATCAGATCTGAAGTCTGATATTATTCAGATTGAAAATCTTCAGAAATGCACTTCAGAAAATGATAAAAAAGTACAGCGATCAGATTACAATATGATGGCAAACATTTAACAAATGTTTTTGGATAAAAATACCTCTGAATTCGCTGTTAACTTGCTTATACTGGGCCGACCCAACTGCTGGTTGGAAATCACTGAAAAACACCTTCAAATCTCCTTACACACATGGCTGAACTGAACCTGGAAATCTGTTGAATAACGCTGGGAATTTCTGAGTGAAATCCCCTCCCAATCCCCTGGGGTTTTCGTCCGCAAGAGATAAATTCACAAGGGTTTTCGTCCTTGGAATTTTTGATAAAAGCTCAGAGCTCTTAGCAATGCAAAAGATGATAATAAAAATCTGGATACCCTCATGCAAGTCGACCTGTTTATTTAAAGGGAACTCAGCCCAACTACCACCTCCAAGTCGCCCAATCAATTTGTTTCATTCCCCTATGCTGGTCGCATTTTCCTTCTTTGGGCCAAATGGTACGTTTTCCAAAAAATGCCTCCTAAGGCAAGTCGCACTCCTTTCTAATACAATGATTTGTATTTTAATTTATTAATAAACTTTATTATTTATTATATGTGCTTTTCATAATATTATTATTTTTAGAAATAATAGCACAATATAATAAAACAATAAAGTTATGTCACCCTAAAGGTTCCCCTTGGCCGTCGGGTAGACATAAAGGGCCAAAGGTCCTCGTCCAAGCTTAGGCGGAAAGAGGGGACATTACAGAGAGAGAGTGTGATTGGCTTCCAACAGTGTTGGATGCACTTTCTCAGGCCGAGTAGGATACTCTTCAGAGGGCCAGCATATTACGTATATCATGGGTTCCTCATGTCGCACCTTCTAGTCACATACTTTGTGACCTGTTTTCATATTAGGATGTTGATCGGAACACTTTCCAATTTCCAAGAGTCAGGGGTGAGTGGACTATCACCCTAGAGGATGTCTACCACATCTTGGGAGTCCGATCATCAGGAGACAACTTACATTTGAGACAACGGGGTCGCGGGCTCAGATAGCTCAGTGGGCTACATACATGGGAGATGCAGTTGTCTCCACCGGTTCGAAGAAGGGGGTGAGGGTCCGTTCCATTCCTAGCTTGCCTATCCCCTTGATTCGTCAGGCCATTATGGGGATCCTTGCCTCAAGATTGATCGGGGACAAGGGAGGAGACACTTTACTCTATTGTTGGTCCCCTATTATTACACAGATTGAGGCACATGATCGGATTTATGCCTAGGGAGCCGATATACTTAGGACCACCTATCATGATTTGTACCGAGTGGTTCGCTTTTAGGGACAGTCTTTGAGCAATCTGACCCTAGTTATGAGTTGGGTCTATGAGCGTATCATCCCTTATGGGAGAGGCGTAGAGGTGGCGGATCCTGGAGCCATGAGGGAGGCTAGATGGATAGAGATGTTGGTGGTTAGAGCACCTCTCCAGCTAGTTACTTCCCTAACTACTGATGATATGGAGGCCACACCTTATCAGGCCATGGCAGGGTTGTGGGGCGAGGAGACCATAACTTTTATTTCCTACTCTACTACAAGGCAACTTGTGGACAGGACGGGGAAGGTGGAGACACACCCCTTTGACCGAGTGCCTCAGCGGTTTGGCCTTGCTATACGCCGGTATGCTCCCCGGTGGTGCCAGTGTTTAGATCGGCCGGGAGGCTAGGGAGGTCCAGAGGCCGGGGTTGGGTGCTGTTACTCTGGCGTCCCTATTATAGCCAGGAGCATGGTACGCATTCGAGGAGAGTCGGTGATCCTCGACACCTTTAGTTCGAGATCACCGCCACCCCGCCACACAGCCGATGACGATCCCATTGATATAGAATCGAGTCCAAGGAGTTCATAGGGGAGAGACAGAGGAGGAGACCAAGGATATGGAGGTCAGCGAGTCAGGTGGAGAGGAGGATAGTGATCCCGAGTGGCATGATACTCAGGAGATCTTACAGGCCGAGAGGGTAGAGCAGAGCGTGGAGAGGGTGACCCTAGTTTCAGAGGAGTTGCCCTCTCAAGACTTAGGTGGAGAGGATGAGTCCGTAGCAGGACGTTATGTTGACCCAGGCACATGAGGACATCAGTCAGCGAGGGCATCTGTGGCAAGCGCTGACCCTAGGGATCCCTCTTGGAGGCCGGAGATCCGAGTGAGTTGTCACCCAACTCTTAATATTTGTTTTTTTAGCTAGGATTGTCTTAGTTGCTATCTCTCCTTTTGTTCATTCTTGTTTTTATCTTTTGATTATTTTCTAATTTACTTTTCTCCTTTGCTTGCAGAGACTGTTGATGAGTGGTGAGACTTGATTCGTCGGGTATGTACTGATACCTTGATGATCCCCATGGAGAGGACTCGTACAAGCTATCCGTGGATGTAGGGGAACCTTCAGCAGCTGGTAGGCATAGCGATGTCTTTGCCCCTATCTGACATGTGGCCAAGATGGTGACTACCCTCCGTACCAAGTTGGCTAGATATAGGATAGCTGGAGCGCCTAATGAGGAGTCACTCTCATAGTGAGGCTGCAACTGCTCCTCAAGACCATGAGCCCTCAGTGCATTTAGAGCGCTGGTGTAGCCGGAGTCCTAGACGTGGTCGTGCACCTTCAGAGGGATCTCATAGGGGTTGAGAGGCCACTTGGCTCTTTTTGTAGTGACTCTTAGATTTTTTATACGATTTATTTTGTATTTCCCGGGCTCATTGAGCGTTTTGACCATGCCTAGTGCATGATGGCATTGTACATAAAACTTGATATATATATATATATATATATATATATATACTTCTTTTTGGATCAGACTCTTGGTGTCTAGGATTTTGTGATTCGTTTCCACATGTAAATTATAATGTTGTTTTTATATGCTTTTCAGAATGTATGCAATGGAGAACAAATGATACAAATGCTTTCTTTCTTTCTTTTTGTATTTTGTAATGCTGATATATGATAATGCAGACACAATGTGATTTTGAACTTAGCTGTCATAAGCAATCTTTCCGATACTTCATATTGTTTTGACAACGTGTAATGATAAACTGGTATGATGAGCAGATGTACTTGCCCCACTCCTAACTCCACGCAACTAGTAAGATGCGAGGGCTCACCACCGAGAGCTAGAAAGGGCACAAGCTATGAAATTTGTTGAATGGTAGTGATGAGAGATAGACAAAGATTTGATGGAACCAAATTAGGATGCTACAAACCTATTCTACTCAAGTGACTCCATAGTTTAGAATGCAACTTGCTTTGCGGTTTATCTAGACTTAGATCCGTAGATGGCCACATGGTTGACAAAATCTAGTTTTCAAGGTTTTGAACTCTCTTGGAATTTTGGACATCTGATTCATTCATTTCCGACTCAAGATTTCAAAGGTTTATTTGAACTATTTGCTTATGACCTTCAACGTTTTTTTTTTTTGTCAAGAGAACCCCCTGCACCTTGCCCCATGCTTCTAGTAGGAAGCATGGGCTTATCACCATGGACAAGGCATAGGCGAGTAAGGGCATTCCCATCCTTTCCCAACCCTACGTCACTAGTAAGAGATACAAGCTCATCACCGAAGGTTGGTAGGGCAAGGAAATGTGTAAAAATAAAATTTTCTGTTTGATCTACATTTGACTTATTTATTTGAGAAAAATGTCAGTATGTTCTTATTTCCAAAGAGATCTATATACGGGATAGATGTGACACCATGAAGCTTCTAGAATAGACCATAGGCAAGACACCTACCCTAGGAAGAAACCAAAAGTGAGAACAAGCATGCAGGCCTTGGCATGGCTACCGTTAAGACTTTGTCATATCTAGCTTTATTTGATGAAATGATTCTGAAACAGTTGATGATGCTATGAAAATGAAGAAGTATGATTGGAATTCTTATGCCAATACCATTAGAATGTTGTAATGAATTACTTGATAATAAGTTCCTTGATCACAAAAAAATTACGAAACGAGTGAACAAAACGAACCTAACTACATGAAGATGCAATGTAGATATAGTTATACAAATAGTGTTGGTTGCTTATGCATAAAATCATTTAAGATGTAAGGAATTGACTGTTTCGTTGAATTCCTCACCTTCTAGTGTACATAAGAGATATGCACCATTTCCATAGTCTTTCATGACTTGGTATGGGCCCAACCATTTGGGCCGAAATTTCCTTCCTTCACCGGTCTTCTTATCGATCCGGCTATCTAGTCTTAAAACTAGATCTCCTTCATATATTTCGTTCATAGACCTTTTTGTTATACTTCGGCACATCCGGTCAGCATAGACTCTATGCCGTTGTTTAGCGTCTAATCTGGCCTCATCTAGGCTTTCTAGTTGGGAGAGACGTGCTTCTCTATAAGCTTCTTCATCCAGAATCCCTTGTAGTGAGATGCGGAGACTGGGTATTTCAACCTCAAGTGGGAGAACTGCTTCTGCTCGAATACCAATGAGAAAGGAGTTGCTCCTGTTGGTGTTCTTATTGAGGTTCGGTGGGCCCACAAGGCCGGATATAACTTTAAATTCCAATCTCATTTGTTTTCTTTTACCGTTTTGAGGAGAATAGCTTTCAATGTCTTGTTTGTTGCTTCAGCCTGCCCATTAGCTTGAGGGTAATACAGGGAGGCTGTATGATGGTTTATTTTAAATTTACTGCATAGCTCATGGACCTCGTCATTCTTAAAGGAAGTGCCATTATCTGAGATAATGATTTGTGGGACACCATACCTACAAATGATCTGGTTCAAAATGAACTTGGCGATCACGACACCTGGTACAGTGGTAAGAGGCATAGCCTCTACCCATTTGGTAAAATACTCGGTGGCTGTGATTATGAAGTTATGGCCATCTGTTGATGAGGGAGAGAATTTCCCTATCAAATCTAGGCCCCATGTAGAAAAGGGCCATGGAGTCGTGATTGGTTGTAGAGCTTGTGCCGGCATGTGAATCTCGTGGGAAAATTCTTGGCATTTATGGCATCTGCGTACAAACTCTATTGCGTCGTGTTTGAGAGTGGGCCAAAAATAGCCCATTCGATGTATTTTGCGAGCAGTGGCATGACCACCGAAGTGGCCTCCACATATTCCACTGTGAGATTCGTAGAGAATCTTCTTGGATTCTTCCGTGTCAACACACCTTAGGAGCATTCCATGAAAGCCTTACGATAGAGCACTTGTTCTATAATAACGTATTTAGCTACGATAATGCGTAACCACCTTCTTTGTTGCGGTGTAGCACCCTCTGGATATGTATGGTCCATGATAAAATTGATAATATCAGTATACCAAGGACATTCAGAAATGGGAGGTCTGGTTTCGATGTAATACATGCATTCATCGGGAAAATCCAGATCTACAAGATCACCTCCACCTAATGGGTTGTCGGCTAACCAATCTACAATGATTTGTCCCTTAACAGACTTTTGGTTTACAAAAGTTAATTCGAATTCACCCATTAAGGTTATAAAGCGTCCAACCTTTTTAGACAAGGACCCTTGCGTGAGGAAAGTTCGTAAATGGTCTGTTTTTACAATGACCCTTGTTTCTTGATTTAGCATGTAATGTCTTAAGCGTTTGGTTGCAAAGACTATGGCAAGGCATTCTCGTTCTGCCTGCGTATAACGCGTTTCATAATCGAGTAACGTTCGGTTAATAAAATAGATCGCACATTCTCGTTTATTGTCGTCTTCTTGGGCCAACATACAGGCTAGTGAGACATCTGTAGCTCGTGAATATAAGATCAAAGGATGATCTAGTCTAGGTGGCATTAACGTAGGAGGAGACAGTAAGAATCATTTAATCGCTTTCGAAGGTCTCATGGCATTCTTTGTCCAAATAATGCAGCAATTTTTTTCAACAAATTGTTGATCGGATGTACAAAGAAAAACTTAAGTCCGGAATGAATCTCAGATTTCTCCGAGCTTTCAAGAAATAATCTAATGCCCGAGTCATCGATGGTGGGATCATCTCAAGAACAGCCCGGATTTTGGCCGGGTCTACATTGATCCTCGCGATGATATAATGTAACCTAGGAGTTTCCTCCTATCACACCAAATACACATTTTTACGGGTTTATGGTGACTCGTATTCGATCAAATGTGAAAGAATGATGTGGAGCACTTTCGGGTGATCACGGTGCTTTCTAGCCTTGGCCAACAAGTCATCTACATAGGATTCCATGATTTTATGAATAAGATCATGAAATATGTATGTCATTACTGTTGGTATGTAGCACCAGCGTTCTTGAGACCGAACGGCATAACAACGTAGCAATAAGTTCCCCAAGGAGTTATAAACGTGGTTTTGGCTTGGTCTTGTTCGGATATTCTGATTTGATTGTATCCCGAGAACCCATCCATGAGAGACAAAAGCTCAAATCCAGTTGTTGCATCAACGATGACGTCAATGGATGGTAACGGAAGTCGTCCTTGGGACATGCCTTGTTAATGTCTCGGAAGTCTATGTAGATGTGTATCTTCCCATTCTTTTTTAGAATAGGGACGATATTAGATACCCACTGAGAGTAATCGACCGGTTTGATGAACCCTACCTAGAGAAGCTTCATTACTTCTTCCTTCACCATGAGAGCTACCTTGGGTTTCATTGGTCTCGATTTTTGTTTAATTGGCTTTGCATCTGATTTGGTGACGAGGTTATGTACCGCGATGTGTGGTGCAATTCCCGTCATTTCTTTATAAGTAAATGCAAAAGCCTTTTGATGTTCTTTGAGGATTCGAGTGTGTATTTCTATTTCTTCTGGAGTTAACAAAGATCCTAGTTTTAAGATCTTTGGTTCTTCCTCCGTTCCGATGTTAATATCAATTTTTCTTCGATTAAAGAAGCGTTACCTTCTTCAAACTCAGGTGGGGCTAGAGGTAGTTCTAGATCTTCTCCATTCTCTACCACGTATATGTCGAGCTCCTTTTATGGGGGAAGCTCTATCATGGGATTTCCAAAGTAAGAAGATGAATGTGGGATTAAGGAAAAATCTACCACGTGATGGGTGAGATGTAACTCTGCATAGGCATTTAGGTAATCAAGAGTGGCTCTATCATTGTCAACATGATCTAAGATAGTAGATGTATTCTCAGCTATGTTTGTTAAAAGAGGGTTTGAAATTTTCTTTACTAACGGTTTAGTACAAAGGGATACCATGAAACGGGTGTCTTCCAACTCACTATTTGGAGTAAAACGTGAAGCTGAGGTCACTATCGAATCTACGAGAAGATTTTGTTCTCGCAGGATTGCTTCAATTGATATGAAGTTAAATCCTTTACTCAAATCTAATACTATTGTTTTGTAGAGCTGTAAGTGTTCAACTCTAGTCTCATACACCTCAGAGACTTGGTTTGCTACTAATTGTGAGTCTCCTAACACTCTGATGTCATTAACACCAATCCTTTTAGCTATGATGAGACCAAGGAGGAGGGCTTCGTACTCAAGTGCCATTGTTTGTACATTCAAAATTTAATTTAAAGGCGAATGGTAGGATCTTTCCCTCAGTGAAGTAAAGATCACACCTACCCCAGCCCCATAACGACATCTAGCTCCATTGAAATGGAGAGTCCAATATTTACTTGGGAAGATGGATGTTGGGACATTTGCTATGTCTATTTCTTCTGCTTTGGTTACTTCTACCATGTAGAGTTCCTCTACTGGAAGAGAACCAACTCCTAGGGTACATCCCATACCTACATAATCAAATGGCAGGAAAATTGGTAAATCTTGTTCTAGCAATTCGATAATTTTTGTAGTAGTTCCTAATGATATTGTTTCTACAATGTTAGCCTCATCCTTGAGGGCTGGGATATTCTTGATTAGGTTTGTAACTTCTAACTCCGTTGTAGGTACCAACTTTTCTTCCGGTTTTGAGTCGGTTGGCTTGTTAAGTTGGTTTGTTGGGAGTTCAAACTCAGAGTGAACGCCTGGCCTTTTCTTCAGATCTGCTAGGTGTATATCGAATGGTTTCGAGATCACCTTTTGCTACGAATATCTTTCCTAAGTGCAAGAATCTTATTTCTTGAAATAATGTAGAAGGGATTGCCTTCATACAGTGTATCCATGGTCGGTCGAGGATCATATTATAATTGGTTTCCGATCTATAATATAAAACTTAGTTAGGATTGTTTTGGGTCCTAAGGTGACTGGTAGTATTATAGTCCCAATCGAAGCGGATTTAAGGCTATCATAGCCTCTTAGTGTATTCCGAGTCGTGGAACAATTTTTTTCTCCATACCCTAGCTTTTGAAGGAAAGAGAAGGGGACTATGTTAACTGCTGCCCCATCGTCAACCATTGCATGTTTAACGTAATTGTTATAAACCCACACTTGTAAATGTAAGGTTGGATCACCTCTACATGCAATCTCAGCATCTGTTGGCATTTTTTATGTCGAATATAAACTCGGTATCCCTATCTAGCTACCCTGGAGGGTGAATATCGAAGTCTATATGGTTTACTTGTGTTTCGGGAGGTGGAGTGATGTTAATTAAATGACCTAAACCTAATGCTTCTAAAAGAGCAGCCCTATGGGTAGGAGAGTTCTTCAATAAGTCCAAAAAGGAGATGTGAGAGAAGGTCTTTGTTAGGTCATTAATTAAATCATAGGCACCTACAGGTTTTACTAATGGTTGTTGAATGTTATCTGTCTCTAGCGGGTAACTTGGATTTGGCTGAGAGGAATACTCTCGTGTCCTTGTTATGGCTTCCACATGTAGCTCAGTGTCTAACTCCACTAAACTGACTATCTTGGGTCGTAGCTGATTTCCTAATTGCGGTGCGACAGGTGGATTTAGTGAAGTCGAGGCTTCATGATCATTGTTTCTGTCATTGCACCCTTGTTCGTCCCATTTGGATTTAATTTGTTGTTATTGTGATTTGGGAGCGGATCATTAAAGATCTTGAGGGGTGTGTTTTGAGGGGAGACTGCTCCGTGAAAGTATTTGGTGCAGGTGATGCAAGATCTGCTAAGAACATATCTATGAAAAGTTGTCTTTGTTCTTCTGGTAGACGTTGCATGAACTTATTGTAATTGTGGCAAGTCCTAGTGTCATGGCCTCGAACTTTGTGGAAACCACAATACGAGTTGGGATTGTAATTCCTAGGTTGTTGGGTTGGCACGTGTTGTGGTCCAAAACTCTGATTAAACCGTTGACTATTAGGATTAAATTTTTGTGTTTGTTGCCTTTGGTTTTGATATCCAGTTGAATTTTGACTTGGACCCTGTGTCTGGATCTGCCTTTGTTGTTGTTGTTGTGGATGATTAAAATCCACCAAGTTGATTGTTGGGGTAAAATTGTTGTTTCATTGATTGTTAACCAATGATGGAGCATTTACAACATTTGCCTTTTTGCTTGGTCAGTTACTCCATTTGTTGTTACGCCGCAATTTTTGTTAAGGATTTTAGGTCCTTGATTGACGTTTGTGGTAGTAGGATAAGTCGTAGTATTTTGGTTGGGGATGATTAACCTCCCATTTGTTCCATACGTCTTGTGACCGCTATCTATTATAGCTTGATCTATTCGGAGGGCGCTCTCAAGTACTTCATTGTAAGTCCTTAGTGGGAACTTCTAGACTTCTTCCTTTATCTCTCTGCTGAGAGAATGAAGGAATAAATCGCATAGTTCCATCTGATCCATGTTTGGAGCACTTGCCAAAGAATAAAGGATTGTACGCCATCTTTGGATGAAATGAGCAACAGATTCATTGTGTTCCTGCTTAATATGCAAGAATTCCCTGATTCATGTTCTCAACAATTTTTTCATGTCAAACGCCTTGATGAACTCTAAAACAAGTTGTTTAAACGAATGGATGGAAGCTTCAGGTATTATGTAATACCAATCGAGGGAAATGCCCTTTAAAGTTTTGGGGAAAATTTTAGCAACAACCCCATCCCAAGGGAGTAGTTCTCGAATGGTTGTGGCATAGGCCTTGATATGTGCATTCGGGTCTCCCTCACCTTTGTATTTGGGAAAATCAGGAAGAGGTCTTGGAAGCATGATGCTTTGTATAGTGAAGTCTAAGGGCTCTTTCAAATATTCTGAATAGGTTCCTATTGCATAGGTTTCGACCATTGATGGTATTTGTTGAGGGGGTGGAGGTGGAATGGGTTGTTGATATGGCATAGCATATGCATTTGCAGGGCATAAGGAAATCCCTGTGGTTGAGCGAACATGCCGGGAGAAGAGAACATATCTCCTTGTGGTGACTTGGAATACATGTTTAAGTATGGAGGAGTATTGCCCAGGAATGGATTATTTTGTACTAGACCGGGAGGTATCATATTTTCCACCGGAGTGGCATTAGCAAACGCGGTTCTAGTTGGCACTTGTTGTGAATACTGAGGAGGCATGCCCAACGTGCCTGTTCCCGTGAGGAGGTCTACTTGGCTAGGATGATGTGGAGGGTTGGGGATTCCTACTTGTCCAAAATGTGAATTTTGATTTGCTTGAGCAAGTTCTAGCCCTCTAACCTTTTCAGCCAAGGCTGAAATGACCTCTATTGGTGAAGACACAGTATTTTTCCTTACGGGCATTTGTTGTGTCATTTGAGGCTGCAAAGGGGTATGATACCCCACTATGAATTGGTCGTTATCCTGCCAAACTTCACCAAGGGCATTTCCCATTGGTGGAGGAATGGGGGTGTTTTCCTATAATAGAGTATCAGATTGTACTTGTAAGCTCCCTACTGGTGGATACACGCTTTGGAAGCGTTGATCGCTTTTAGTGAAGCGTGCAAGTATTCCTCATCCAAAAAAGGAAGTGGGTCTGACTGTCTACTGATTTGTGGTCTGAATAAGACCCGAGGAGATGAAATAGATTCTCCAGTAAATGTCATGTTATTAGAGCCTGAAGGCTCTGGTTGTTGTGCAAGCTGATCGAACTCCTCAATTCGGAATGAAGAACTTGTGCTAGCTCTTTGAGGGGGAGTTTGAGATGATAAATAATTATTTGAATAGTTATCAGCCCATGCAGAAAGCGAGGGTGATGGTTGTCTATTTGTTTGACTATAGCTTGTTTCAAGACCTGAAAGAGGTCTGCCATATGCATCGTATCCCGACATATTTGGGGGTATATGAATACCGCAGAATAATGGGAAAGAGCGAAGGTGGATGGAAGAAGTGAAAAATAAAAGAGGAAGAACTGTTTCATTCACATCGGGTTCACCAATTTTGTATGATGGAAAAGTGACAAGTGAGCATGGGAATCTACAAGTAACTCTTCCTCACACCCAACCTCCCGAGGTCGTGCCGAGACAACCGGTGGGGATGGAATATATGTGGGGTGCGCAGACAAACTAGTTAGGAAATCTTATGTCTTCGACGCGCACTAATGGAATCTGTGAATCTAAGGCAAAGAAGGCCCTCCTAACTTGAACTGGCATGATAGATCATTCGACGAGGATGACCTGCTCGAAGGATCCAATCAATATCTAGCTCTGGCGTGATCCGATCTATAGGTTGTGGGATACATGGAAAATGACCTGGGATTGTTTCAGTGTATATCTCCAGACAGGGTCATAAAATGGCAATTGGATATATGGTGGATTCTCTGGGGTTCTAGGTCCTGCGATTGTTATACAAAAGATAATACAAACTTTAATGAAACAAAATAAACTAATAATGCAAGGTATATCTACAACATATATAAATCCTTCTATTTTTGTATTTTTGACAAAATATTTTAACAAAATTAAGATAACAACTATTTAATAGAATGAAAGAGAAATTATTTAATATCTAGAAAATGACAACTAAGATAATAAAAGAATTTAAAACAAACAAAGTAGCGAGTATAGCTACTGCACTCATGTAGTTGTGAATCTATTCTCGAATAACCAAATAACTCGATCTAATCTATTTGAAAGACCTCCGATCCTACCTCGAAGTGAGGAATGAATCACGTTTCTCGAAACTATCAATCCACACAGCTTCCCCGACAATATCAAAAGCAAGATTAACTGAAATGAAATGATTCACTACTCTATTTGATATGTTTTAACTAGAACTTTGATAGCTTGAACCTGGATTTTGCAGAAAAGTGGTGAATCGATTGTGTGTGGCTTTGTCCCCTCAGTGTGGTCTCTTTGTTCCTTCATGCTCACGTGAATCCAGAAAAGCGTGTAATGCTAGCATCAACAGGAGTAGGTATTGGAACAATGGCGGCTTCGGATGTAGACTGAATATAATGCGAGTAGGAGAGGGATAGCACAAGAGAACAGAGCTTGGCTTATGCAATTCCTAGCGGGATTTATTGCGAGTCATACAACACAAAACATCCAGAACCTGAAACTATCCTTCTTGACGAACAAAACCTGCAACTCTAATGGCTTCAGACTAGAAATGAAACTATCCTACCTCGATTGATTGCAGGAAACAGTAATAACATTAGAACAAGAAGATCATGTGGCTTCTAAATAGCAAAATAGGACTAACTATGCATGCAACAAATGAAAACTATTGAATTCCTAAACAAGAACTGAAAGACTAAACTATTGAAATGAGAAGATGAGAGGCAAATTTTGAGGGGCCATTTGCTTGTAATCAAACCAGCTATTTATAGAATTCCCATTTACCCAAAGGTGAAATCCAATTTGAACTCTTTTACTATAAACAATGGAGAAACACTATTACAGGGAACCAGAATCATAAATACAAGCAAAAACAGATGAAAAGGTTGGTAAAAGTTGAAAATTTACGTGAGTCGTGATAAAAAAAACATTCTAGAAAATGCGTGAAGGACCGCCGCCCTAAGCAGGGCGGTGGTTATAGGACCACCACCCTGCCTGGGCGGTGGTCACGAGACCGCCACCCAGGCAGGCGGCGGTTTCGTTAATGAAGACCAAAATGCAAAGGAAAAGAGGGGGAAGAGTAAAACAGAGCACGTGGAGGCTAAGCGGGGCATGCGGGATGTTAACGCTCACTTGAAGAGATTTTTGGAACCGAAAACCTTGCGAGGAGACTCCTGTATCATCATTGGGGCACATGTAACATTGTTAGAAGGTGCAAGACGCTACAATTTTGGGTACGTACGCAGGTTTCATTGTCACACATGAACCTAAAAATAAACCCTAACTACCGCACAATGCTCAAGAAAACATTAGATGAAACAAATAATACATATGCTTGATTCAAACTAACCTTAGCAGTCACCCCAATATGATTGTCACTAAGTGTTACACTACATTCCAGACTCTATATAGTTATAGTGTGTGTGTGTGTGTGTGTGTGTAATTGAATCATGTCCCTTGAAGCTAGGTTTCCCTTGTTCTAGTCGTAACAAGATAGTAGGATACAACTACTTTTTCCCCAAGATGAATGTGTGAGATGAAATTCTAAGATAGCCCCTCCTATGCGGTGAATAATGAATTCATTAATCTGTTGCTCTTTGCCTAAGTATTAGATAGGAAGTAATAGCCCAAATTACCCAACCCCTAATAATGGTAAGTTATGTATATATATATATATATATATATATGATTTCCTTTTTTGAATTTCATCATTAATAACCAAAAAGGATGACCTGATGTGATAAGAAATGTTTTAGAAAAGATAAGAAATAATGTAGCATTTCAAATTTGAGAAAAGGATGGAAAAGGATAGAAGTTCCCAAAGGGATAGTAACGTTTAGCGCTCCTATCTCTAATGGGAAGTATTATCTATGATGCTCAGAGGATATAATAAAACATATAGAGTTGGGTCAAATGTTATCTAATGTCTAAAAGTAAAGTGTCCATTCCAGAAAATCAAGTGGGAAGAGTGTGGAAAGGATAAAACAATGCAAAAGTAAAATAATTGTTGTTAATGTCTATTTTTCTTACTTAGGAATCATGCATATAATGACATACTTAGAGGCGTGATGTAAGTAGAAAGTGTGTGATTTTGTGTCTACATTTTCCCCCACTTTATGTTGGTGAATGAATATTTGGTAGCATAAAGTAGATAGGAAGATCGTACCTTGTGGAGAGTCGAAGGGAGTTATAACTAATAGTGTATCGAATGAGGATTTTACTTAACATCATACTTGAATGGAGATTGTAGGATGTGTATCATGGAATCTAAGAGAGTATGAGGATCTTAAGGGTGACCTTTTGTGCATAGTAGAAATGATGTTTGCACTTATCCCTATAATATTGACTTCACTTCAAAGCATCTTTTGCTTGAGATTACGGTTTGTTCCATTTGTGTGATGCCTTTTGTCAAATTAAGGTCGTACATGTAAAATAAGATAAGTGTAGTCAATGCTCATGATAAATGAAATTGAACATTAACTTAGTAAAAGTGAAAATATAAATGTGTAATTGAATAACAAGTGAATCAAGGATATAATACACATGTATGCCATGAGAGAAGAGATATAATTGTTTTTGTGTGTTTATTGCCTTAGAAATGGTGGGAATAGTATTGAGGGTTAGGTTTCATATAGCCAAAATGAGGATTTAAGTATCACATCTTTATACTTGAGTATCTAGGTGTTTTGTCTCCATGGGAAGAGTATTGGGAGAGGTGTAAGATTTTCCCTCCAACCGTTAACACTTCCCTACGGATAAGTGTCACTACAGATGGTCACAAACCCAATAGAAACTAGTTATGGATAACACGTCATTCCAAGCATATCAATTTCTTGCATATGGCCTAGGTTTCATTCCTTATTTGATCCAAAGAAAACAGATTAATTAGTTCCCTTTCTTAAAGTATGTAACTTTCCACTAATTGTGTTCCTATTATACCTAATAATAACCTATAATTGAGTATATGTTGTTGGATTTTGGAGAAACTTGTCACTGGAAACTTGTTGATCATATATTGTACCTATTTCTACCCCCAAGATAGAACCACCTAGGTGGGACACTATCACCCACCAGTTCTATTTGTATTGAGGATTGATGCTCCTCTTTGTTGGTATGTATTATTGGATCTTATCTTGGCACTGTGTGGGTACAATCATGGTTTTGAGTCATGTAATATTGATTACATATGTATTAACATGATGTTTCACTATTTTTAGTCACATGTGTGTTGGATCTATGCTTCAGGGGAATAATTGTAGGAAAATCTATATTATGTGGACTACTTGCTTTCTTTCCATGGTGGAGTTAGAGGTCTTGTGATGTGATTAAGTCATGAAAATGTGTTAAAAATGTGCTATGTGGGTCATTCGTAATGTGCTTTGTACCTTGTGCAACATTGTGAGGTCAATTGTTTGGGCAACCTATTAGACAATTCCTCTCCATAACTTGGATCAACATAAAGCACCTAAACAACTCATTCTTCTTCTTGTCCACAATCCTATGACCATATTGCTCGTATAAGAAAAGATAAACATTGAAATATACCACATACTTGAGATGGTAATATCTCCTTCTCTTCTTCTTTGATGGTAGATTGTTGATGACAACCTCAAATGTCTTCTTCATCCGGATGAAGAGTTCTTCGTACTCGTAGTCATTTTTACTTGAATTATCCTTAGGCATATAGGCTTTGTATACTTCAACCACACTAGTCACCATCGCTCCATGGATCTCTTTGACATCTTCATAGATTGACTTCACCTAGACATCCATAAAAATGTCTAATTCTTTAAAAACCATCACCATCAAACTGGTATTGCAAGTGTTCTTACCTCACATCCTTTTGTACCATTCATAATAACACTTACCACCTATTGTAATTATTCACCATGACTTTACGAGGTTATACCATCTAGAAGCTTATGAATAATCTAGATACTTTGATCACCACTTTTATTCCCTTTAATACAAATCCATTTCCCATTATGTGTAATAACATAATAATACATTCTTGAGATAAAAAAATTGAAAGCCTTCAAGGATGGACATTAATCCTAAGTGGAAGGATTCATATGCACTCATTAATCATGTAGACTAACTACTAGAAGGTCATGTAAATTGACTCTTGGACAGTCTTGTGGACTAAGACCTGAAAGGTCATATAGAATTTAATAATAGCAATTAAAACCTCTAAAATATTTTACCATCTTCCGACATAAATTTTCCTCCCCTATCCAATGTTCACAACCATGGATTCAAACAACATGGGTTGTAGGTTTTTAGTTTACATATTTATCCTTATTGACATATTAGATGATATCATATCATATCAAAAGTAATCTTGTCTACAATTGGATGTTTTTAACATGCCCTAACTAACATGAAACGATACCCAATTTTATTTATTTATTTATTTATTTTATTTTTGATTCTCTATATAGGAAATAAGGTTTTAAAGTGATCCTTAAGTTATGGATTAAAATAATCATTACTAAAATGGAATACAATAATATACAAATTTACAATTGAAAAATGCATTAAAGCTCGACAGGTTGAGAAATAATTTAAACTTTGACATTAGACTAAGTCATTAGAGTTCTTGAATACTATTTAATCCCCTTAACCAGTCTTAGAAGTTATAAGTAGTGAGAATATTCGTGTTGGATAAAATTGGCTCTTTTCTCGGATATGATACAATTTTCATCCCAGAGAAGCCTTTGAAATGTATGAGGTCTTGTGTAACAATAAAACAACTTCTAATCTAGTCACAATTAATACCTAAAAAGATGTGGTTAACCAAGATAATATAGTATACTTCCCACAACCACAACTAATAGATACAAGTGTGAAAACTATAAAATCTAGTGAATTCTATTATATCAATGGAAAAACTTGCAAACTAGTTTAAAATTGCTATAGTATCTTAGTTATATGGTTAATGTGCTACAACATGAAATTTACAATACGTCCAATCATTTATTGTAATTACCCACTAATTTTATGGTACACATCTACATTTCTTGAGTCATCCCAAAGTTGTAATGTCTAAATTTGGAACATCATCATCCGTAAAATGACTCTATAAATTCCACATTTCTTTTCTATGTCACATCTTTTAAGTTATCCTTCCTATAAATTTCATCAAAAAGAATGATTAGTACCCTTCTGCTCCCCATGTAATAAAATTTCAAGCCACGAATGAAAATACTATATAAACCTAAAAGGGTTTGAAAACTCATCAAGATAATGAAAGAAATCAATTCTTAACTTAAATTTGTTTGTTGAATAGTGACCTAGATCTCAACATAATGAACACTTTGTTCATAATGTCACTTATTTGGGAGGCATATTTATAACCTTTCTATTGCCCATTGTTATAAATAGAATGTATAAAATTAAATCCATTGCATCGCATGTCAAACAAGTGTGCATTCAAACAAAGTGAAAACCCTCATTCCAACTATAAATTCCATTTGGGGTTTGGTTATGATAAAATGGTGAGACCAAATGATGACTCCAACCTTAATGAAAAATCACTAGAACTAACAGAGTTGATACTTGTGATTTCTCGATTACTTAAAATTTTTAAAAGGAAAAATACAAATGTGCCTTGTAAAGTTTGAATAATAGTTCAACTTGGCAATAAATGACTAGGGTTAGGAATCATATGTGAAACTAAAATACATATACTTATTTCCATAAGATTTTATGAGCTTAAACCCTTGGTTTTGAAACCCATTAAGATAATAAAGGAAAACAATTATTACATTAAACCAAAGTGTTAAAAGAATAATAATGTACACTCTATCCATAATGTCCCTTCTTTCAATCGTGAGTGTAATTTCAATCTCCCTATTTTTCAAAATATCAAAACACTATAAATATGGGGAAAATGAAACCCATAAAGTATTATCCTTTTCTATTAATGGTAGTAGTTATGGTGGTGCCTTTGCTACTAGTGAAGGAAAGGTGTGCATTGTGCTCCACCATGAAATGAAGAAAAACTCCAATTGTTTACAATGACTACCCACTAGTTATATGGTACACTTGTTGAGTCACCCCAAAGTTTTTGTGTCTAAATATGGAACCCCATCATTCATAACATGATTGTATAAATTCCATCTTTCTTTGTTGTGACACATCTTATATACTAACCTTTATTTAAATTTTATGAAAAAAAACATTCTCACCCTCCCCTTCCTCATGCAACAAAATTTCAAACCATAAACCTAATTACTTCATAAGATTCAAAAGGTTTTGAAACCCATCAAGATAATGAAAGAAAACATTTATTAACTTAAACGGAAGGTTGAATAGTTACACAAATATTAGTATAATGCAAACTTTTTTCATAATGTCCCTTCTTCTAGAGGCATAATTAGAATATTTTTCTCAGCCATTGGTATAGAGAAAATGTCTACACTCAAAGTCATCAATCGCATGCCAAACAAATATATACTTGGGAAAAGTGGAATTCTTTGTCGTAGTTACAAATCCAATTTAGGGGCGGTTATGATAAAATGGTGACACCAAATGATGAATCCAATATTAATAAAAAATACTTGAAAATTTATAGAATTGATACTTGTGATTTCTCAATAACTTAAAAAATACAGTGTTCCCTACATAGTGTGAATAACAATTACAACTTATCACTAAAATAATAGATTTAATAAGCATATGTGAAACTAAAATACATGTATACTTATTTCCATACGGTTTATGAGCCTAAAACCTTGAAGATAACAAAACTAGGAATTCTTACCTCAAAACCATTGTTTTGAAAGAAGAATAATGCATATTATATACATAATGCTCCTTCTTCAAGTTATTAATGCAATTTCAAATTTCATGTCTTTAGAATATCAAAACACTATAAATATGGGAGAATGAAACCCATAAATTATTAACTATTTTTATATTAATGGTGGTGGTTGTGGTGATGCTAATGTTGTTAGTGGAGCAAAAGGTAGGCCTTTTGCTCCATGATTAAATAAGGAAAATATCCAATTGTATGTAGTGAATTCTCGTTAATTCTTTGATACAATTTTCTAAGTCACCCCAATACCCCAAATATTCCATGTCTAGCTTTGTAGTCCTATCATCCATATCATGGCTCTCTAAGAATTCCATCATTCTTTTCTACAACATATATTCTACACTAATCTTCTTGTAAAATTTACCAAAAAAATTTATTAAGAAAATTGATTACTTTCCTACCTTTTCTCATGCAATAAAATTTCAAGAGACAAATTTAATCACTTTATAAACCTCGAAGGGATTTGAAACCCATCAAGATAATAAGAAAAATAAATTCTTCACTTAAAACTAAAAGTTGAAGAATTACCTAGTTCTAAGCATATTGCACCTTGTGAATGTTTTGACTATGGATGGAGTGTAATTCAGCCCTGAATAACCTTAAAATGAAGCTAGTGATCCTCCAATATTACCCAAAATTACTAGTAATTTTGTAAGTGCAATGAATGAAAAATATGCACTAATAACTTCAAATAATGATTCTCAATTTTGTTGGTTTTCTTTCTAAATACCTACAATTGAAATAAGAGAATAACACAATGGAAAAATTATTGTTTCTAGAAAAAAATGTCTCCCATTTCAACACATATATTTAATTTAATAAAAAAGACTATAATAGCCATTACAACCTGAACGTGCATGATTATAGTCAAATGAAAACATAAAATAACTTCTACAACACCTAAGACAACTATAGTCAACTAAAGACAAATACCAATAAAATAAAAAGATGGGATACCCTTTCTAAAATATAACTGGATTCAATATGATTTTATGTCATTTCCTATTTTACACTCTATCCATATTCAAAACCTTCACCTTGTCCATTATTTTTTCACCTTTTCCAACCATTGATAGAGAGATTGTAAGAGATGAGTTTCGTTCCAACCACAAATTCCAACCTTAATAAGCATTTGATTAAACCCTTGAAATAATTAACAAACACTCAAATTAGGGCACATATAAAATCCGAGAGAATTAAATCTTCATACATTGAAAAAAAAAAACAAACACACCCTATAATATGTGTGAAAAATGATGACGATTAATAAGAAAATGTGAAATTGAAAATGAATGAGATGAATTTCATCAATAAATCAAAACCCTTGAAAAAAAAGTAAAGAAAAGTATTCCCTTTAATAAAATTTTCCAAATCCCAAGTGAAAGTTCATTTCAATTTGGATAAGATTTCAAATACTCTTTTCCTCTTGTATTTTATATATTTCTTTTATTCCCTATGGAATTCCATTCGGTCATCCCCGCATAAAAGCAAAGAACACTTTTAAGGTTCTTAAAACAAATGAAAGTGGTTCAACATCAATATTGCACTATATCCAACCATTTCCAAAACAAGCATTACATAACAAGCAATAAGTAAAAATCCCACAAAATTAAAAATATACAATTAAATTGATTACGAAAACCATCAACTTAACATAAAATACCTAATTTCTTAAGAAATTACTTTTCAAATATATGGTATTAAAACAATGAGGAGGAGAAGACTCGTAAAAGTTTCAATAGAGAAGTTTTATTTTAATTGTCATATTAGTCTTTTCATATCATTATTGCATGATTCTAATAATTGTTAGCTAGTGAAATATGATTTTAAAATCTTGTCTACTAGTTTTAAGGTTTCGAAAAGTTCGTTTGATTTTTCAAAAAAGCGCATAATTTTTGGGAAACCAATCTCCTTCTTGGAAATCTTAAT
Organism: Taxus wallichiana var. yunnanensis; assembly: GCA_018340775.1. NCBI lineage: Eukaryota > Viridiplantae > Streptophyta > Pinopsida > Cupressales > Taxaceae > Taxus > Taxus wallichiana. The sequence continues at coordinate 374,746,376 of CM031244.1, read as the reverse complement.
AATGCAACAACTCAGAAAAAATCTGATAAAAATGGATGATTTTTTATAGGGCTTGTATCCCTCCATCATTATCAAGCCCCTAAAGCTATATATCTCTTTGAAAATGTCACTCAAATTATAATGTATTGTTTGGAAGGAAATATAGGGTCATGCAAGTACCTAACCCTTATGTCTTTCAATACTCTCGTAAATTCTTGATCATACAACACACAATAAATGTCGACACTCTTCAAATTTCCTTAAGACATTGAATGTATGCTCTAAATGCTTGTATTTTATTTTGATGAGGGGGCTCTCTTTTACTCATTTACTTGTTCCTATATCAAACTCACTAATGCACCAATGTATTTATAAAATTCTTCAACTCAAATTAGGACTCTATTGGAAAGAATTTCTATGCACAATAGGCAATACATATGACAAATAATTCCCAAAGACATCAAGGAACCCATAGATGGGATGGAAGAGCCCAAAAAAAGTAAGGTCCCATACTCATGCAATTACAATTTTAGGGGAAAAACCCATAACACTAGGAAAATAGGGGGAGATAGAGAAAAGAAGAAAGGATAGACAAAAAATTAGGAGAATTATAGACAACTTTTATTTTTCTTGTCAAGTGAGAAACAATTGTTAGGGTTAGGGGCAAGGCTTGTGGTTCTACTTTGGAGGTAGATGACATGGTTGCATAAAATCGTAACTCCCATGCAATCTTGCTCCAAGTTTTTTTGGAAGGATTCTTCCTATTATTTATTGTTTCTACCTATCATTGTATGCACAAAGTTAGTAATGTGGTTGGTTGCATCTGTTACAACAGGTAAAAAATAATCTTTCTCAATTAGTGATTTTTGTATGATGAAACTTTTTATTTTTTAAGAAGTAGAAATCAAAATGCATGTGGGGGGTTCTACTCAAGAATAATTTTAGCGATGATTTTTGTTAATTCGCAAATATTTCAATTTCAAAAATTTGCATTTGGATATTTTGGAGGACTAGGCATAAAGACTAGGTCATCGTAATTATAATGATGTAACTTACTTATTTGGGTTGGCTCGCCTACCATTTACAATAATTCCACACTTATGAATTTATATTATCATTACCTTAAAGGAAAAAATAGATTACTTTGCCTTTATATATGCACTAAATATTATTATGATGGTAAACCTCCAATTTCATTTGACCATAAGGTAGATCTCGTAGACTCACAATTCTTCATAGGAATAAAATCAACGCAAAGATAAAATTTGATGGTTGCCTTGCATAATTGGTCAAGCACACTAGGTAATAAGACAATTGTATTTTGAAACTACTCGATTGCATGTATCATTCATATTTTTAATTCACCTAAGAAATTTTCCATGTTTTTCCATTAGTATTCCATTCAAATTAGAAATTTTCCTACATAACTATACAAATTTCACTCTTAGTCGCCATGATTTTGAAACACATATTTATAGGTTCGTTAAAAAAATCCAAGGGATTTTACAAGGAGCTTAAAATTTACCCCTGGTTCTACTTCTTAATGGGATGGAATCTTGGGATATTTGAAGAAAAACCCAACCATAATAGAATCTGTGAGAAGGAAAATGGATGTTGCCTCCTTAGTTATAAAATATGGATTTGTAAAGAAAAGGGATTTTTTTTCTAAAGGTGAAATTTAGAGAAAAATATCATATAGGATTATGATGAACTCTACGAATGTGGGATGATTAATGGGTTTTTAACATTTGGCCTTCCCAAAAGGGCATATAAGCTTAGGTAAGAAATAAGTGGCTCTCATTAATTTCTTAGAGCACAGTAATTATTTTTTTGGGATGGGGTTTTTTCTAGTCATTTTGTACTCTATAAAATATTTTGAAACAGTTTTTAAAAACATCTTTAGTTCATGGCTAGAAGTGGTTTTTTTGTGAAGTATTGGGATGCCAATTTTAACCCAAATGAAGAAATACCTAGTTTGATTCTTGTTTGGGTGAAGCTACAATTTTTCCCCATTCAATTTTGAGGGAAGAAACCTTTAAAGATATAGGACATTCTCTTGAAAAATTATCAAAGTTAGAAAAATCACCTCTTCTTGGACTTACTACTTTTTCCTAAATTTGTGTGGAAATAAATATCTCAAAAGTCCTCTTAAAATTTATTGAAATAAAGCTTCATGATTAAATATAAAAGCAAGAACTTAACTATGAGAAAAAAATTGAATGCACCCATTATCATAAGTATGTGCATTTTACCCATGATTTCCTATCAAATCTAAAAAGGGCCAAGGAAAACCCCAATGCTTATGAGAATGAATATTTTTGTTACTACAACTAAAAAGAGACAAAACGGGGTGAACTAAAAGGAGGTTAAAGGTGAGGTTCCTACTAAACACCATTTTGCTACTTTAGAAGACCATAATGACAACATTAAGTATTTAAGACATGAATCTAGGGTAGAGTTTCTCAAGTGATCTTACATATCAACCTCGGTGAAGAGTAATATCATGTTATGATGAAGGGGAATCATAAATATATTAGCATTATTAGAAAAATAATAATACTTTATGAGATAGAAAGTGGAACAAAATAGGGTTTGTTGATAAAGGATCTTAAGTTAAAATGTGAGATTGAAAAAGTGAATGAGGCAGAAAATCCTCCCGGAGATGTGATTATAGACACCTAAATTTGGTAACTTAGCACTTTATAATGGCAAAGTATTGGCTTAATCCTAAATTGTGACTTGTGCACACATCCCAATCTCAATTTCCTACCATTATCCATATTGTGTAATTTTATCTCCTCATTACACTACTCAATCACTCACATAATTTATTTTCATCATTCCAAATTAATCTATCACTTCTAAGTGTCATGCCCAAAACTTTCCAGCACCACACTCCTTACCCATACAATGCCGCCAACTAGGGACCTAACTTTCAATTGGTTTGGTCTAAAACCAGTGGTTTCTTCTCAAGCCACACAATAGTCATTTTCCTAAATTTATTTCTTTTATGGGTTAGTAATTTTCCTATCTATCGGCCTTAATGTACTATTAAAACTATAAAAATGTATATAAGCAAGTCAAATGCACTTATTTACTCACTTAACACTTACAAGCACTCCCAAAAAATATGTTCCAAAAATTACTAAAATATCTCTTAAAATTCCCTAAATAATTATAACACACGAGGATAAATCCCCACATAGGTCCAATGCACTCCCAACTAGGTTCAAGATTTAAGTTCCCAAAGTTGTAATCCCTCCAATCCAAGCTAATTACAAGCACAACAAGCCATTTACAAAGAATTATCAAGTATAAATTTCCAAATATAGTTGCATCCATATAAATATCATGTCTTTATGTGGAGAGATACATGTGGTTTGAGCCATCTTTCAATTAGTTCCAATTTAGATAGCGTATGTATTGCACTTCAACCCAACCACTAACATTTTTACAAGGGTTTCTACCCATGGTTAGGGTTTGAAGTATTTTGGGTCATACAAAGGGTTTCACACATTTGTGATGCCTATAGTTTCATAGAAGACACATTATAGTCACTCACATAGGCACAAAATTCACGTGATGCCAAAAACACTCCATATAGAGCGCTCGCCAAACAAGTATGGAATTGTCAAATGGTTCCAAACACAAATAATGCTTTCGTCTCAACTCAATGTGTACCTCTAGAACTAGAAACAAAGAATATAAATATAATTTCCAATATTTTCATCTTTTTTTCATATCCAAATCATCTTTTGCATTAGATAAATATCTAATTACATTTCTCGTCTTATGTTTTATTTCATTTAGCACTTATTTTGACCGTTCTATCTTACAAATTGATAATATAGGTATATTTTTATGTGCACATTGATATTAAATAAATAGTCTAAATATATCTCTTGTTTCCAACCTAATTCAAAATGTAATAGTTTATACATGTAGCTTATTAATTTATGGTTTAAATCATTTATCAACCCAATTATTGATCAAATCCTTAACCTAATTAGTCTATGTCATCCTATTCTAATTTATATTATAAATCCATATGATTTTTATTTTACATGTTTCTTATCTTTAACTAGGGTTTATTCTCCTTTAAAATTTTGTGGACTTTTCTTTCAATACTAAGATATCCCTCCATGAGACACTTCATTGCACTCTTTTATTTAAATATGTTCTCCATGGGGTATTACAATGAACAATGCTTCATGTCGATACACATCCCCAATATGTGGTAAGAATTCTAAATACTCTATGCTTTACAAAAGGAGACTATCATTTGGTACAAAATATATTCCCACAAATATATCATAGATAGTGGTTTCCCCTTGTATATTCAAGTACTTGTACACAATAACTTGGTTACGTGTGTGTTTATTGATCATGGCATAGGACTCAATATTTGCAACATATTTTTCCTTAATAGGTTGGGCATATCAAGTAAATGATGTCACCCTAGCTGATATGAGTATCCATGGTTTTGATAATGTACCCCTTTAAGGTTCTTTTACAATCACATTGATAATTACATTGGGGAAGAAAACCCTTGTTACTATATATCGATTATGCCTAATGATCTTAATTAAAACATCTTCTTTGGATAGACCTAGATACATGCCATGTGAACTATCTATTCTACTTCATGTTTACTTATAATACCCTTAATAAGGAGTTACATATATTTTCCCTTATAAATATTGAACCATTTAAGTATTGTGTTACAACATATACCGAGGATGCATTATAGATTTCTTATATGCAACCACATGCCTCGAAAATATTTAAACATTCACTCCATAAGTAAACACTTCATTCCTTCCACCAATATGGGGTTGGCTATAAGTATTTGAAAAAATGGGACTAATTGGGAAATTATTTGGTATGCATCTGTTAGGTATTTGTGATTACATTATATTTCCTACCACTACTTTGCATGACAAGGTCTTGGCCATAACCCTCATATAATGCATAAATCTCCTTCCACTCTATTCTTCACCCCCTGATTCAACAACACATTTTGCAAGATGTGCATGAGATCCATAATGCTCTCATCCCTCCTAAGCTACTTAATAAATGTAATGTCCCCTTTCTTAATTAATAAATTGAAGGACTCAAAACTCGATTTCTATTTCATGTAGGATACGAGGGATTTTTTCAAAAGGAAAGCAATTTAATAATAGGACTAAGTTGGCCAAAAGTGATATTATAAAGGCAACTTACACTACTATTATTAAAATAAAGGGGACCCTCTATTTTAAGTTACTTAACACTAAAATAGAAAATAAAAAAGGTACTTGCATTAATCAAATGTGTAATAGTCCCTCATGGATCATCCCATTTAATAAAGAGAGTTAGAAAAGTATAAAAGGAAGTGAGGGACTTTCATTTGGGGGAGATATTCCAAAAACTCTTTCCCAAGTTGAAGCATTTATGTTTCTCTTGTTGCCCTAGGACGAAACCCCTTTGGCAAGTGGATTCGAGGATGAAAACCCTCCTATCCAAGTGAGTAACCCTACTCAAGGATTACTAGTGAGCTGAAATGGTGAAGATGATTCCTACTTCTGGTAATGACAACAAAGACTTTTAGTTTGTGAATGCACCTCCATCAGTATTTTGATAATTTGGAACTTTGAAGACCATCTCAGGCAGGTCGTACCACTTTTTGGGCATTAATTGCTGGTTGTACCATTTTTCTACTAATTTTCCAACAGTTTGGGCATCATTCTACTAGGTCGTAACCCCATAAACCTCCACTAGGCCATACTACCTCTTCCGACTATATATCAAGCCTTACAGTCGGAAACATCCAATAATCAAACTATACATTCTTATTTATTCGTTGTATAGTTGTTGTTTATGATTTCAGGTAGTGGGAAATAGAGTGAGCTTCAATTTCAAGCAAATCGGTATTTTATTGTCCTCATAATTTATTATCAAAACTCCAAAATTTCTCAGTTACAAGTTGTTTGGTAGTTTGTTGAGTTTCCCAGAATTTATCAAAAATATACAAAATATTTCAGTTTGGTATTTGTGGTGTGTATTTGTGTGTGATTTACAAATTTCAAGTGTTCAAGCATGTTTGTTTGGTTGTTTACAAAGTATTCGACAAAATGTGCTAGAGGGCAGATTTCATGCCAATTGTTTGACAAAATGTTCATGAGAAGAAATAAGTAAAATTCATAGGATATTTGGAATATTTTATAAAAGATACATTTCAATAAATGTGATATAAATGATCCATCTTGGTAGGAATATTCATTTTTAGTGCTCACATTATATTTAGGTGATTATTATTAATGTATGAGTGATAATTTTATTTAGGATAATATAATTACATATCATAGGAGAGTGGTTATGTGAGTTGTTTTAACAACTCACTAACATTAAATAAATAGTTTTGTGTTTGTATACTTTATCGTCATGAGAAAATTAAAGTGGTTTTAACCACTCACATATAATAGCTTGTAAGTGATTTTTGGGGACTCATATTGGATTTTTTATTACAATCTTCGTGTATGTAGGAGATCCAAGGCCTACTTACATGTAAGCATTGTTTGAGATGTATAACAAAAGAATTATTATTGTGAGTGAAATATGTATATTATATGTTTTGAATTTGAGAAGCTCTACTAAATTTCACATTTGGTATCAGAGAAGTATTATTCTTGTGAGATACAAGTAGAGTCAAGAGATCTCTAATATAAGTATGATATCTTAAAAATTATTTGAGACAAATTCAATGTAATTATTGGTTTCCCTGCAATTGATAAAAGTGTTTTTAATTATCTTGTAGAGTTTTATTTTTGAGAAAATAAATTTAAAGTTTACAATGGTGTTAAATTAGCAAAATTGTGCAAGTGAAGCAACAAAGAATAATAAAATTGAGAAATCTCGTGAAAAAAATACTAGAATACAATGCTTAGTAAAATAGATGTATTTTACTCATCCAATATCATATTAACATCTCATTTTTTCGAAAAGATAAAGAAGAGATACACAACTTATCCTTTTTAAGTTATCTTCAAATTATGCTTATAAATATGGAAAAAAATATCAAACAAACATTTTTGTGGCTGGAAATTCACATCTAGTCAATGAAAACTGATCTAGATGTCTTTTTGGTGAAAATAATACCAACAATTTGGCAAAAAAAAGAGAATCTACTATTTTAGGGAGAAAGAAAGCAAAAAACAATCATCTAAAGTGAAAATTCATCACCTGTGGAGCATGTTAGGGATAAACAAAACATATGTGAATTAATATCACAAAATCACAACAACAAGAGTTACAAGCAGAAAAATATAGAAACAAAAATACACAACAAAAAGACATGATTTAACGTGGTTCACCCAATGTGGGATACATCCACCAAGAAACACTTTCCTGATTTTATTATGAGCCAACAAGAGTATAATCCACTCTTAGATCAGTCTTCTCACAATTACAATGCACAAATCTTGTTTGGAGCTACACTTAACAATATCTCTCAAATTCACACTTGAATTCACACACACATGTATCTCCCCACTGTATGTCTAGTTATTTATAATGGTATCCAATCCACTATAGCAAAAAAGTGTCCCCATGGTCCCTCTCAAATAAAAAAGGATCCACTTCACTACTTTCTAAAGCTCTCTACATGGATCACTCATGAACCTACTCACTAATCACATTGCATGGGAAATATTTGACCTAGTGCACACCACGGCATACATAAAAATGCCAACTACTGATGAGTAAGGTACCTTGGACATCTAAATTATATCTTCCTTTGTCTTAGGACACTGCTCCTTTGATAACTTGAAATGTCTTGCCAAAGGAGTCCCAACTAGTTTAGAATCGTGCATATTAAATCTCTCCAAGACCTTCTTAATGTAATCCTTATGATATAATGTCAATTTCATTCCTTCCTATCCTAAGATGTTCTCCCAATTTGATATAAGGATTTTCTTTTCTGCCCCCAAATCCTTCATGGCAAAGGAATCACTAAGCTACTCCTATAGTACTTTAATTTCATGTATGTTTTTACTGCTAATAACATGTCATCCACATAGAGACACAGGATAATGTAACTTCCATCATCAAACTTCTTGATATATATGCAATTTTCTGAATGAAACCTAGAATATCTCTACTCCATCATTAAACTGTCAAATTTCTTGCACCGCTATCGTGGAGCTTATTTCAGCCCATACAAGCTCTTCTTCAGTTTGCACACAATTTTCTCCTTACCTGTGACATCATATACTTATGGTTTCTCCATGTATAATTCCTCCTTAAAATCACCATGAAGGAACGAAATCTTCACATCTAATTTATCTAAGTGAAATTCTTCCGATGCCACTATCCCAAGAACAATTCTAATAGAATTCATCTTCACTACTAGATTAAAAATATCATCGAAATCAATACCCTTCTTCTATGTAAACCCCTTGACCACCAACCGGGCCTTGTACCTTTTTATACCTCCATCCTCCTCTTTGACTCTATACACCCACTTGTTCTGCAATGCTCTCTTACCTTTGGGTAGGTCTACCAAATCCCAAGTTTGATTTTCCATGAGAGACTGATGTTCCTCATCCATGGCTTGCTCCCACTTCTTCCTGACATCTACCTACATTGCTTCCTCAAATAACTCTAGTTCCCCATTGTCGATGAGTAATATATAATTAATAGATGGAAAAAAATGTCCAGGTTCCCTTCTTACTTTAGAATACCTCCTCACCACAAGAGTTTGGGGTTCCTATGGAGTAGGTGCCTAAACAAGTTGTACCATAACTAGTTTCTCTGCAACGTCCTCCAACATTGTGTACCCTTTTCTTGATTCCTCTCTTTGATCCTGCAACTACTATTTATACATGAATTTTTATTAAATACCACATCCCTAGAATGGAATATTTTATTTTCCTTAAGGCTCCAAATCCAGAAACCAAATTCATCCACACCATAACCAACAAAGGTGCATTTTTAGATTTAGCCTCTATCTTGTTCCTATCATCTTAATCAAATACGATCAAAGGCTTCATGACCCAAAGACTCTAAGAAATGCATAATCAAGCTTCTTACTAGATCAATCTTCTTCAATTATGCCTCCACCCAAGGCATTTGAAGGTCCTCTATTTATCAAATATAAAATCGTGTTCACTTTGCTTCCACCCAAAATCAAGGGGCGGTCCTGTATGCAACCTCATTCTCTTAGCATGAGTCCATGATAGTCATGTTCATTATTTCTAACTCTCCATTCCTATATGGAATTCCTGGAACTTTCCTCTATCTATGGATTAAATTCCTAGAATAATAATCAATAAATGCATTGTTGTAATATTCTCCTCCATTATCTAACCTAAGACATTTTAACTTGAGACCTATTTCATTCTCAACCAAGGCTTTCCATATTTTAAATTTATCAAACATGTTATATTTTCTCCTAATTCCATATACATAAATTTTCTCAATTACATCATCAATAAAAGTGACATAATAATATGAACCACTAATATAAGATACCTAAGCCATCCCCCATACATATGAATGAACCAACTCCAAATTATTCTCCTTTCTTGTAGGTCCAACCTTGAGAAAAATTACCCTTTTCTATTTTATGTATACACTATAATGTCCCCAAATGGACATATTTTACCCTCAATGGATTTTAGGCATATCCCACAACCAAATGCAAACTCCTAAAATTAAAATCAGATTTTTTAATATGCAGATCTGAATTATTTAAAGGAATGACGACTTGGGTAGAATGGAAAACACACACCAAACAAAAATAAAATTTGTATATGTCCACTATAAATTAATTTCCCTATTTTTAGCAAGTCAAGCAAGAATTAAAAACTCATATTTTAGTGGAGTAATGAGTTGAAATTACACATAGAATTCTACATACCAGTATGACTGAAAATGGCCACTTTTAATGCTTCGAAAATCCATAAATATGTTTTCTTTTATATATAAAAATCAGATATAGAAGAGACAATACAAAACAAATTTGAGATACCTCTAAAACAACTCAGAGTTGCAAGGAAATGGGTCGCTCAACCTTGAATAATTAAATAAACCACTGCTGCAATTTATTCTTCAACTTTGCTGCAAATCTTTAATGAACACTGCTGGAAATAACTAGAAATCATTGCAAGCTCTATGGAAAATCCTGTGTAGAAATTCCTCACAATGCTCTTGGGGTTTTTGCCCACGAGAGGGATAAATCCTAAGGATTTTCATCCTTAAAATTTTTTTATGCAAAAGCTACAAGCTTAAGACACAAATTAGAAATTATCAAAATGGTCATAAAGATAAAATAACTCTCAAACAGTCTACTTCTCCTTATAAAGAAAGAATAGACCCAAAGGAGACCCTTTTTACATCCAATCAGCTTGCAATGCCTTTCTCTATGCAAGTTTCCCTCCTAGGCCTAGTCTCATTTTTGCATAGGGGGAATACAAAAATTAGCATGGGTCTTTTTACTTTCTAAATAGCCATTATCCTTCTTCTAGGCAAGTCGCCATTCTCCCTAGGAAGGATACAAACATATAATTAGACCCTTATAACACAATATTTGCCCTTCAAGGCAAATAACACCTTTCTAGAGATTACAACTTTTATTTATAAGTGCTTTCTCTATTAAGCCAAATAAATTAATACAAGTGCTTTAATAATTTTATTTTTTTCTTTTAGGCACTTAATACTAATTTATTGTGACTTAAGTCACCTCGGGTCTCCCCCCAGCCATCGGGTAGACAAAATAGGCCAAGGGTCTTCGATTGGGAAGGGGATATTACAGTCCTCCCTTCCCAAAATTTCTTTCCCTCAAACAATTCCATATTTGTTTTGTCCAAGTGCCATGCACAATAGACAAAACATGTTGAAGTGATCCGCAAGCCTAGCCCATGTACTTGTCAAGTGGGCTAAAAGTTGCCACCATATATCATCCACAAGATGCTCATATACATATATTTGGAGCAATGGTTCAACAAAATCCATAATGAAGACTCCACCTTCTATCTTATCATGCATCTCATGATGAAAATAAATTGGAATAGCAACAATAAATAAGACACATTATTAGGCTCTTCATACCTTGGAGTATCACCAACATCCTCGCCAATCTTGGTTTTCAAAATGTCTTTACTTTGCTACAAAAAAACCTAAGCATTTGTATCGACAATGGGCTGAATATTATGAGTCAACTGCTGCAATATTATGCCCATTTTTTCTTCAATCACTTCTTGTGAAATCTTCTCTTCTTGGGAAGAGAATTCCATGCTCTCGGTTGCCCCATTTTGAGGAAAGTTGTTATGTTTGTGGAGCCTATTTTCATGTTAGAGTTTGGTACACCTTCCATGTGTTACACTTGGATATTTTTACGGTGGTCCCTCATTGATGAGCGGGTCAAGGGGGTTCAGGGGGTGAAGCCCCCAAAGCAAATTTTCATGGGTGGTTTATTAGCCCATGGGTAATGGTAACCATTATGAGTATTTTTTTGGGCCCGTGGGTATGGGTACCGTTAGTATAGATTTGTTTTTGGGCCCATGGTTTTGGTACCCATTGTTTTGTAAAACCACCTCTTCGGCTACCTATTGATGTACTTATAAATATATGGACATACAATAGGATTTACATGAGTGTGTTTTGTGAAGGTGAATAGTGTGTGCGAATTCAAGTGCAAATTTGGGAGGGTTTGTTGAGCACAACTCCAAACAAGATTTGATTATTGTAATTGTGAAGACTGTTGGCTTGTAATAAAATCTGAGCAAGTGTTCTTGGTGGATGTAGCCCACATTGGGTGAACCACATTAAATATTGTCTTCGTGTTGTGCATTTTTCATTTCTATAATTCTATTCATACTTCTTATTATTGCGATTCTGAGGAATTATTTCGCATTAGATATTATTAATTCCTAACAAAAGTCATTCCTCATACCTTTCGCCCACTATGTGAAGAATTTTTTTCCTTGAACTCTTGTAGGTGTTCTCTCGCTTGAGCATGATATCAATCTAGCATCTCTAGCTCTGTTATTCCATTCCTCACACCTTTTTAGAGTTTTCGTTACATCTTCATTGCTTGCATATATGAATTTTTTTCTCATGTCTATTATCAATTTATTTAGAAAGAAAATTTCTTTCCTCACTAATGCAATTAATTTTTCCAATGGAAACCATGCCTTTCTCTCTAAAAGATTCTTCTTATTCATTTGGTTGTAGATTTGTTTTGTCCTCCTTGGTGGGTGTAGACTTCATGGTTTCAATTTCTTGCTCAACCCGCACATCAACTCGTCTAGAAATTTTTATGAGAAACCTACAAGTGAATCAACTGATTCAACCCTTATGTCTTCAACAAATGACACCACTATTTATGTGCTTCTCCCGCCATATATCTAGAGATGAGCTTGAGGGCATCCTCTTGACACAAAGGATTATATGCAAGCACAATGTAATGTTGAACTTTAGTTTTCAAGCAGTGTTTTGATACTTCTTATCATTTGGCAATATGTGATGAATAATGATATGCTAATGAAATGAACTCACTCCAATTATAACTCCACACAACTAGTAAGATGCGAGGGCTCAACACCAAGAGCTAGAAGTGACATGAATTGTATGATTTTGTTGAATAAAGATGGTGAGAGAAAGATAAGGTTTTGATAGAAACCCAATTGAGAACCTACAACCTAGCTCTACACAAGCTTGCTACATAGTTTAAAATGTGATTTGCTTTCCAGTTTATCTAGACTTAGATCCGTATATGGCCACTTGATGGACAAAATTTGGTTTAATGTTTTAAACTCTTTTGGAACTTAGACATCTAACTCATTTTGTTGGAATTTATGATTTTCAAAGCACTTTTTATTGAATGAAATTACTTTTAACTTACTAATTTATTTGCAAAGACCCCCTACACCTTGCCCCATGCCACCAGTAGGAAGCATGGTCTCATCACCAAGGACAAGACATAGGCGAGTAAGGAACTTCCCTCCTTTCCAAACCTCATGCCACTTGTAAGAGGCGCGGGCTCAACACTGAAGATTGGTGGGGAAAGGAAGTGTGTAAATGAAAATTTTGTGTTGATTTTGACTTGACATATATACTTTTTTTTAACTTTAAGTTGTGCTTTTGGGAGGGAGAGTTTGCCCCTAGCCTCAACCCCACGCAACTAGTAAGATGTGAGGGCTCATCACCAAAGGTTGAGATAGGCAAACAAACAACCCGGTAAAATGTTTAGAATGTTTTCATTTCCAAAGAGGTGTGTATGGGATAGATGTGACACCAAGAAGCTTCTAGAACAAACTATAAGGCAAAGACACTTAAGCTAGAAGAAAACCATGAGTAGAACCAAGTATGCAAGCCTTGGTAGGATTAACATCAAAACTGTGTCTTAATTTGTTTGAAATGATGAAATGATTAATAAATTCTTGATGATAATATTGTGAATGTTTGAAGAGATGTGATTGAAATATTTCCAATGTTTTCAAAATTTTTTTTTAAATTGCTTGAAAATAAGTCCCTTGATTACAAATTTCACAAAATGAGCTAGAAATATGTTTATGCAATGTGGATGCAATAGTATACATATGGATATGTAAATGGATCATGTGTAGTATCTCTTTAGGTGAAGAGAGTTGACGGATTCACCAAATTCCTCACCCTCTAGTGTACACAAGCGATATGCCCCATTTTTGTAGTCCTTTATGACTCGATATGGGCCCAACCATTTAGGCCTCGAATAACCTTCCTTCGTTAGTTTTCTTGTCTATCCAAATTATCAAGTCTCAACACTAGATATCCCTCACATATTTCACATTCTTAGACCTTCTTATTATATTGATGAGCCATCCTATTAGCATTATATCATTTCTTAGCATTAAGCCGAGCTTCATCGAGGCTTTCTAACTTAGAGAGTTGTGCCTCACGATAACCTTCTTCTCCTAAAATTCCTTGTAGTGATATCATGAGACTCGGTATTTCAACTTCAAGCGGTAGAACCACTTCGAACCGAATACCAAAGAATAGGAGTTTCCCCGTCAGCGTTCTTACTGACGTTCTATAGGCCCACAAGGCCGGAAATAACTTTAGGTGTCAATCACACTTGTTCTCCTTGACGGTTTTTAGGAGGATGGATTTTAGCATCTTATTAGTTGCATTATCCTATCTATTGGCTTGAGGGTAGTAGAGAGAGGTTGTGTGGTGATTTATTTTGAAATTTTCACATAACTCGTGTACCTCCTCATTCATGAAGGATGTGCCATTATCAAAGATAATGACTTATGGGAACCCATACCTACAGATGATCTGGTTCATAATGAAATTTGAAATTATAGAACCCAAGATGCAGTGGTAAGAGGCATGTTCTCAACCCACTTCATGAAGTATTTAGTGGTTGTAACTATAAAATTGTGGTCGTCCATTGACGAGGGAGAAAATTTCCCTTTCAAATCTAGACCCCATGTGAAAAAGGGCCAGGGGGTTGTTATTGGTTATAAATCCTAGGTAGGTATATGAATCTCATGTGAGAATTCCGACACTTGTGACACCTACGCACATACTCTACTGCGTCATGTTCTAATGTAGGCCAAAAATAGCCCATCTAATGTATCTTTTTAGAGGTGGTGTGACCTCTAAGTGACCCCACTGAGACCTCATTGTGGGCTTCATCAAGGATCTTTTCAGATTATTCCTCATCGACACACCTTAGTAGCATATCGTCAAAGGCTTTGTGATAAAGCACTTGTTCTATGATAACATATTTGGCGGCTATGACGTGTAGCCATATTCTCTATTGTGAGGTCACTCCCTCGGGATACGTATGATCCATAACGAAGTTAACGATGTCTACATACTAAGGACATGTATAAATAGGAGGCATATTTTCTATGTAATATATTGTTAGGGTGTTAATGTCAAGTAGGGATAGCCACTCAGACAACCCTTAATCTTAAAGTTTATTTTTAATAATCTTAGACGGTCTTTCATGCCTAAAAGAGTGAATCGGTATGATCGACCACCCATCCTATATAAATAGGATGATCCCTCGTAGATTGGACTACTTAGTGATCTTGCTCTTACTAATGAGCTTATAGACCAATTGATCTAAGCTAAGATACTTAATCAAGTTGCTATACAATGAGGTAAAAGTCTGTTATTGTTTTCTTGTGAGACCGAGGAGCAAAGCGGAAGTCTTTGGGTGAAATCTATTGAATTCTTAATATAAGACAATGATTTTTAGTGGAGTTTTTCCCTTTGGGTTTCTCCACTTAAATTCGGTGTCTCTTGTCTCATTTACTTTCATCTCTTGTTATTTGTTTTTCATTCATGATATGTTAATTGTTATATGTATATATAAACTTCTGTTGGTGTGTGTATTTTCCACATCATCAGGTGAGTCATCTCACTTAGGTGAGATCGTAGGTCCATGTGTCATTTAGGGGTCATTATGAGATTCCCTTACGCGTCAGTGCGTCAAAGACGTCAGTGCGTCATATGCATCATTGGGAGTTACACTTCTATTATGGGAATGTAACTCCCCTCTCTACTCGAGTTGTCATGATTGCAACACTGGGGGTTACTCAACACCTCCTATATGTACACATCTTTTGATCTATGAGATAGAGGAGAGTTTTATGGCTTAACCAGGTTCTGCCTGTTTGTCGAATCTTTACATGCACATTTGGTTGATGCTCGCTCCTCCCGAGATCTCTTCACACTGTCGTTCGCACGTCTGTTGATGTGCATGTCGTCCCTTGTGATCCTCGCTTGCGGGTTTTCAAACCCTATTTCATGGTATCAGAGCGGATCTTGTGGATCTGTGTACTCATCGTTGTTTCTATGCGTGTTTTCCGGCTTCCGGCGTGATATTCAGATCTCTTTCAGCGTGTGTCGTAATGGATATTCTAGTTGTGCGCTTCTTGCATTGATTCGGGTGTTTATACCTCTCTTCGGGTTATTTGTGGTTCGTTTGGTCGTGTTTGAGTTTGGTGTTTTTTGAGTTTAGTGTCTTTGACCGCTCGATTCTCGGGGTTGTATGCATGTTTGGAGGTGTTTTCCTGAGGGCTATTTCTGTTTTGGGTTCAGATCTCGTGTTGGTTTTCAAGGGCCCAACTCAGCTCCAGCGCACAAGTTGGGAACTAAGCCATCCCACAGCTCGTTGCATTGCATTTGCATTACTCGAATCACGCTTTGTTCATGATTCGGTCTTCCGGTGACTTGGGTTGTTCACTTTTTTAAGCAGCTCCTCCCTTACATTGACCAACTCATACCTTTTGCATTGATTCGTCGGCCTCCTTGTGGTCTTGCGTGCAACGTTACATTGGGTTTCAGGTTCCTCCATTGTTCTTTCAACTCTGCCCACGCTGATCCTAACTCGTGTTGTGTCGTTGTGCACTAGCTTGATATCTCCACTCGCGTTTCAACTACACAGCTGGTGATACATTTTTACCACTCATGCATTCATTTTATGGGGAAGGTTTTTGCATTACTTAGGATCAGTTTGAACGTATTGGTTGGAGGTTCATTTTGCTGGCATTAGTCTGCCGTGAATATTGAGTGTTGGTTTATGCCTTACAACTCGCACCCGCCTCTGTTCGTGTCTAGGTTCCTCTCCCTGGTTCGTTCGTTGCTACACGCTATGTTCTGCCCTTCTAACTCTTATTGGCACGTTGGCTAGCCTCTACAACTTGCGTTTTTCTGTCCTCTGTCTAGTCGTTTCTCCTCCTGCTGCGTATTCTGTGCACTCAACATTATCCCCAGCTCCTTGCACCACGTGGATTAGAGCCAGCCCAGCTCTGCACTCCATCGGTTACGCTCCAGCCTTGGCACGTTTTTCCCCTTTGTTGTTGCAGCACCTTGGCACGTGGGCACGTTTTTTCCCTTTGTTGCTGCAGCACCTTGGCATGTTTTTCCCTTTGTTGTTGCAGCCTCCACTCACCTACGTTCAAACATAGTGGCCATTTTTCCTGTGCTTTGGATGTTTTTTCTATAGCATTGGCATTCAAAACTCCATGTTCAAGCTACTCATCCGCTCAGCTACTCAGTTGCTCCAACGGTTACACTACTCGCTTAGCCGCTCCAACGGTTCTGCACGTTCAGTTGCTCAGTCAACACCCAACGGCGTTTTACTCTGCAACGGGAATCTTACCTGCAGACCTGTACATTTTCTTGTGGACTCCACCAGTGGTTTCAACCTCTCCTTCAACGTTTAAACCTAGTCTGCTCACTTGGCATCTGTTACCTGCATTTTCTCATTCGCTGCAACTTCAAACACTTCTGTTGGTATACACGGGGCAGTGGACTTGCATCTAACACGTGGACAGCTCATCTGGGCCCACCTTCCTTTTAGAATTGTTTGTAGGTTAAAACAATCACCTTTTTAATGTTTTAAGGACTAAAAACATTTTTTATGGCATGTAATTAATTTTGGGCTTCTATTTTGGTTTGTATTATGTCCTTCATTCGCGTGTCGAAGACGGAGGGCGAGGTCCAGGGTTGGCAGGAGGCTAATCCCCCCTCGCAATCAAAACAAACTATGCCTAAAATTTGATTTTGTTTCCAACGAGTAGTCACACGACACCCTTTGCACCCATTTAGAGCACTTTTTTAACGTGTTTGCAGCATCTAGTGTATTTTTCCATCAGTTGCGGGAATCGTTTTAATGCTATAACTTTTGACTCGCTGCTCGTTTCTGAGCGCTTCCTTGGTTAAAGTTACATAATTTTTCTCACTCTAAATGATGGAATTGCCAATTTTGTAAACGCACTACTTTTATAAAGTGCCACATTTTGGGGGGGTTGCTTGTACTCTTGGGCCTACACACGCAAACGCATTATCGGCCGAGTCCGACGTCTTGCTTTTGTGCATATTGCATTTTTCATCATGGAGAGTGCTCTTTCCAGACGTGAGCATCATAGGATCACCTTACAGCCTCCGCCACTTCTCACCGGGAGAGAGACCTATTCAGCTTGGCGTGCTTCCATGGAATGTTACTTCGCCTATGAGGGTCTTTCAGCCTTCTTGCTTGGGCCAGTTCCTGCACCCACTGATCATCATCATCTAGAGGACTTCCTCAACACTTGTGACCATGTCTTTGGTCACATGATGATGCATGTCTCTCGTTCTCTCTGGTTTCACATGGCAGATTCAGATCCACCTCACCGTGTTTGGAGCATTCTTCAGTCCCTCTATGGAGACCCTTCACATACTACCGCCATCGTTGCTGCTACTGATTCGGTCGTCTCCTCCATTTCTTCATGTGATGACAGTTCCACTAACACAGGCTCTCTTGGTTCTAATTCTGATGACGAGGAGTGTGCATCTAGTTCTGATGTCGAGAGCACTATAGAGGACTCTTCTCCTCTTTCTCTCACTATTCTAGACATTGTTGTCACCCCCCACATCTCATCAGATATCGAGCAGTCTCATACTCAGTCTCACACCGTCATTATACCTGCCTCCTTTCCACCTTCAGTGTGCGAGGCCCCTTTCACTCCTTTACCTTCATTGGATGACTCATACCTATCTGACATCACTCTTCTGTTTGTTGAGCCCCATCATTGGGACGAGTATCTGCCTGACCTTAGTCGTCTTTTTGCAGAGTCTGCTTGTGATGCACTACAGGTTTCTCATCCATCTATAGGTGTTTCAGAGGAGTCCATCATCTTCGTTGTTAGGAGTGCCCCTTCTGGGACTCTTACCACTTCCACTTTTAGGAGACCTTCATTGACCCACCCTTAGCATTGGATCCCTTTTCGTTGTGGAGGATGTTTTGTTCCCGTCACATCACTTGGGACGTCCTTTATGTGGGTGTTCCTCTTCACTCGGCGTGACGGTTCTACGCTCGTGGCATTACCTTCGGTTCCTTGGCACTCACTCGCTAGACCTATGTCACACTTCAGTGCACCAGACTCAGAGTTCTTCGTGTTGTTGGCTTCAGATTCCTTTGTGGAGTGGGCGGACTTCCAGCACGTCATTTATGTCCTTCCTAAGGGCAGGCACACAGTTCATTGTAGGTGGCTCTTCTTCAGTCCAGAGGCAGACGATCTCGTCATCGACATTCTTCTGGGAGACTTCCTAGAGCTGTAGAGTTCATATCCGTCCATGGCATCTTCTGCATTCCTCTCGTCTCCCTCTTCTTCTCTCTTCTTCTTCTTTCCGAGAGATTGCCTCCTTGTACATGGGTACCTTTTCAAGCTCTTCTATGGCCGGGACCCATATTTGGCATCTTTCTTAGATTAGAGAGTGTGTTGTTCTCTTGTGGTGGATGTTTTTCCCACTGGGTTTTCCTTCACTACTTGGGACCTCTTTCTTGTGCATGGGTACCTCATCAGGCTTTGTGTCGGGACCCATTTCTCGTTTCTAACTTGCCGCCTCATCCTAAGTTATGATGAAGGGGGGGTGTTGGTGTGTGTATTTTCCACATCATCAGGTGAGTCATCTCACTTAGGTGAGATCATAGGTCCATGTGTCATTTAGGGGTCATTATGAGATTCCCTTACGCGTCAGTGTGTCAGCGTGTCAGTGCGTCAGTAGCGTCAGTGCATCATATGCGTCATTGGGAGTTACACTTCTATTATGGGAATGTAACTCCCCCTCTCTACTCGAGTTGTCATGATTGTAGCACTGGGGGTTACTCAGCACCTCCTATATGTACACATCTTTTGATCTATGAGATAGAGGAGAGTTTTATGGCTTAACTAGGTTCTGCCCATTTGTCGAATCTTTACATGCACATTTGGTTGATGCTCGCTCCTCCCAAGATCTCTTCACGCTATTTTTGCACGTCTGTTGATGTGCACGTCGTCCCTCGTGATCCTCGCTTGCGGGTTTTCAAACCCTCTTTCAACTTCTAGTTAAATGTTTGCACATTATAATCTATAATCTTCGGAATCTATTTATGAATTTATAATTTGTTAATTATTCATTCCATCTATTATTCCAACATGGTATCAGAGCTTGTGATTATGTGTGTGCAGAGCTAGATCTGGATGTTTTTTGGCTTGCAAGAGCAAAGAAGCTTGAAGATCGTTTGATATGTGAAACCCTAAAAATTCAACCGACAACTTCAAGCTAAATCAGGTGCAAAGTTCTAATTTTTCGTCCCCAAATTACTTGGATATTGGTCGATTGACTATTTAAATCTGTCAGAGTTGTTTGTATGCTTGATCCTTGCTTCTACATCTTGTTTCAGTCATTTTCGGTTTAAATCTATCATATGCGAGCTTATTTTGAGTTTTTCGCATCGTTTATAGCCGTTAGGGTTATTTTTTGAATCTGGGCCCAAAAGATCTCTTTAGATCTAGTTAGTTCAAAGCGTTTAAATTTGTTGCATATTTTTTAATCTTTATTTGTTTCAGATATGCTTTACAAAGCCCGATCTAATCCTTTTTGCCATATGGCTTCGTTTTATCGGTTTTGCGAAGTTTGGACCAATAAAATTGCTCCAAATAGCTTATGTCTTTTTTTTTTTATATTTGTGAAGTCGCACCTGGTCTTAGAGTGCCTTCAATCGACATCTTTCTATCTTTACAAAGCTTGGGCCAACCATTTTGCATCATCGACTTCACTCTATCGACTTATTTGACTTCTTTTGATTTGCTGAGAAGCTTGAGCCAATCATTTTATTCCAAATAGCTTTACGGTATCGGTCATTTAATTAGACATTTTTGTCTTTGTAATCTGTGAGCCAATAAAGGCTTTACACGTGTCTCCTTCTTGTCAAACTTGACTTAACTATCCTCTGTCATTTGCGAAATACAACCCAATCAAATAGCTCCAAGTAGCTCCGTATTTCACCCTAGCTTGCTTGCGTCATTTGCGAAGGGTAAGCCAATAAGATTGCTCCAAGTATCTTTGTTTGTCACATTTTTCATATTTACGACATCCGATCCAATAAAATTGCTCCAAGTAGCCAAATATTTCACAATTTATTGTCTTATGTCATTTGTGAAGGGTAAACCAATAGAATTACTCCAAGTATCCTTTTATTTTGCATTTGTCAGTTTTTTTAAATCCGGGCTAATATAATTGCTCCATATTTCACTTTTGTCAGTCGTTCATTTGTGACAGTAATTATCTAATTAGAATTTTCCACCTTTTTGCATTTGTCAGTCTTTTGTCAAACTTGCAAAAAGTGAGCCATTTAAAAGGCTCCATGTATATGTTTGTGGCTTAGTCTTTGTTAGATTTGTGAAGTGCGATCCAATTGTTTTTGAATAGTATCAAGTGTCAGGGTGTCAATCTTTGCCTTGACTTAGCCTCTTAAATTGTGACACTTATCTTGTTCCTCCTTTAGACCCGAACTTTATTTTAAAATTAGCTAACTTTCGGGGTTTTTAGTCCACACAAAGTCTTTATTTAAAGTTTGGCGGAAAGCCAAGTGTCGAGCCTTTAATCAATAATTTTTTGACAAGTGGATTCTTTTGATTGTCTTTGATTTTGCATTGTGTCAGAGTGCAAAAAAGTGATCCAATTAATTTAAGACTCGTGTATTCATTTTATTAATTGTCTTTTGTCTTATTAGTTGCATTTGCGAAATGTGAGCTAATTGAAAAGTGACACATATATTTGTTTCTCGTAGTTTTCATTTTTTGGTAGATTTGTGAAGTGTGAGCCATTTAAAAGGCTCCACATATCATTTTTTGACTTAGTCTTTGTGGTTGCATTGCGAAGTGCGAACCACTCGTCTATCGACATGTATTTTAATCCTCCACATGTCATATTTTGTCTTGCTTCGCGGATTTTCAATCATTTTCTTTGTACCGTGGTTCCCAAATCCCTTTGTTATGTGGATTTGCTAAATTCCTTTGTCTCACGGATTTCAAATTAAGTTTTTTTTCCTTTTTTCCAAAGTTTTTCATGTAGCTCGACTTTGACTAAGCTCTGTCAAATTTACAGTAAATTCGACCAAATCAAGCTATTTTTGTCTAAATTTGAGTTGTTTGCTTTCATATAGCTATTAAAAATATATGTAGCTAGTTTTTGTCTCTATTTGGCTTCCTGATTATTTTTTTAATTGTAATTGTTTCCATTTCCATATAAGCATTAAAAATGGCCACTTCTGCCAATTTTTCATTGGATAAGTCTCAACTTTTGAATGGAACGAACTATAGTATTTGGAGGGTAAGGTTAAAAGCTTGTTTCATGGCTAGAAAGCTTTGGGATCTTGTGACTGGTATCAAAAACATCCCAAAGGAAGACAAGCTACCCCTGAAAACCTTAGCTCCTTCTCTCATAGATCTTAAGAAGTCATGTCCATCCTATTGCAAAGCATTAGAGATGAATTCTTGATGCATATAGGTCATATGGACTCTCTTGTAGATGCATGGAAATAATTAGAGACCATGCATGAAGGCGAAGTAGGTTGTCTAAAATAATTAAACTAGTTTTAGAGTTGTTTACATCACCCATGAAGGGGGATGAGAAAATTGTCAACTATTTAGCCAAAATTAAGAACATTAAAGCTCAACTAGATGGTCATGAATGTGAATTATTTCAAGATAAACTTCTATACTTTATAATCCAGATTAACATTAGTGAAAAGTTTAGAAATTTCATTTCAATTCTTAACTCTAAGTATTAAAATGAAAATGATTTGCCTGACTTGGACACTTTGTCTTCTTTTTTGATTCAAGAAGAGAGAGTAATGGAAAATTTTGATTCAAAAGAGACTGCCTCTTAAGCCTTATTCTCTCATAATCATAAGACAACCCAAAACAAGTCTAATAATTATTCTAATCGAAGTCTAGCATTAAATCTAGATTTAAAGCAAATCATAAGCCTAATCTTGCCAAAAACAGTCAAAATTTTAAAGTCAAGTTCAATGGAACTTGCAACAAGTGTGGAAAATTTGGGCATAAAGAGTTTGATTGTAGAGTTAAAACTAACAAACCAATCAAGAATGCTAAAAACAAAAAATTTAACAATCAAAACAAAAGTCAAAATCAAAAGCAAAAACAAGAAAATATAGTTGAGTAATCTATTGCCCTGTATACAACCCTCTCAGCTTCAAATGACAACGAGTGGATTCTTGATAGTGGTGCTTCTAGGCACATGACCTATACTCCTGGTATCCTTTTAGATGTTGTCAATTTTGAGGAAAATATCTATCTAGGAGATAACTCTGTCATTAGATCTGAAGTTTTTGCAATGTTAAGTTATCAAATGGTGTAATTAAAGATGTCTTGTATGCTCATAAACTGAAAAGAATCTTTTGTCTTGCTCTCAGGTAACTAAAGAAAACTATAAATTTGTTTTGCTACAAGATAAGTGGTATGTCCAGGGTTCATTTTAAGACACCCATAGAAAATTGGAGGTGGAAAATACCTGGCGAATATCCCCGGAACCGGTTTCAGTGAAAGGCGAATTTACCAATCCATTTTTTTAAGCCGAGAGAGATGCATATTTCAGAACACCGACGGCTTGTTCGACGCATTTGAGCGTCAAAAAGCCTTGTTGACAACCATGTACTCGTACACAACAATTTATTTTTAACAAATTTAGAACGCAAAACAAAAATGATAAATTGCGGTGTAAATTCATGAATATAACTGTTAGCGAACATACAACTATCAAAAACATAAATACGAAACATGCATTCCAATCAACTCGCATAACCCCATAATTAATTTGGATATCAGGGGAGCGCCATTCTATTCCGTTTCATGTATTCCTAATACCTAAGGCTATGAAGTTATGAACACACATAACCCTATCAAGATACTTTATTTAGCAGACTCGGTGAGTATTAATTACTTGTAAGTGAATTTCATGGCAACAAATGCCATGTAACTCAATCCAGTCAAAATTACTGCGAAACCAAACAGGAATCATGGCATCTTATGTGGTGCCACCACTCCAAACAGTGTTATGAGGAAGGCTAATGTCACTACCATCCATGCAGCTTCACCAAGTACCCCATCTCTTTTTTCAAAAGAAGCCAAAGCGCTATAATTTGCACCCATAATCAACCTGCAACTCACCTCCTTCCAACCAATTTTCATTTTATCTTCATCCCTTGCCATTTCAATTAGGACGTATCTTTGGCCGTTGAAAAAAATCTCTTTATCATTCAATTGTGAAACGGGGAGGGAAGCATGTTGCATTCCAGTACCTAACCCCTCCATTGAAGTCCCACCTTGAGCAAATCCAACTGTTTCCATATCAAGATTCATTAAAAATTGTTATTCAAAACCCAACCCAAGTTGCTTAAATTACACAGTCACTATCCATGCGTCAATGAGTCTTATTGATGCACGTCACATGCTTTACCCTTTTTAGCGTCAACTACTTAACCACTTGTCACACGTCAACTGCTTAACCCCTTGTCGCGCATCAACTACTTAACCCCCCTTGTTGCGCGTCAACTTCTTAACCCCTTGTCACGTGTTTGCAATACCTCCTTGTCGTGCATTTGTAATACCTCTTTGTCTCACACCTATAGCCTCTGCCCTCCTTTCACACGTTTACTATACTTGATAATACATATACCCCAGGTGGTATGAGTGATCTAGTAGTGTTCTACCTGGTGAATAATCTAGGATTATATAGGGGATAGTTTAAATGGGTAGGCGAAGCCGACCCCTAAAAAAATTAAATTGTAATTTTTAAGTGCGAACAAATTCTTGTGACGCGCGCTAGAAAATTCACCTTTTCCAATTTTTCAAAAATGGAATATTCGCCATATTACGAATATTCGCCACTAAAATTATCCCCTGGGTATGTCAAAGATAAGTTTAAAAATGTTATTACTTAGCATTCGGAAAAATGGATTGTATATCTTTGATGAATTTATATTTGAGTCTTGTTTTCTTCATCTTCGAGGAATGATATTCAACTATGGCATAAAAGACTTGGGCATGTTAATTTCAAAAGATTGTATGATATATCTATACCGAATCTTATTGTTGGTCTTCCAAAGATAAAGTCGATAATGAAACTTTTGAAAGTTGTCTACGTGGTAAGTAACATGCTCAACCTTTTCACAAACATCATGATCTTAACTCCTCCCAATTATTATAACTAATCCATAGTGATGTAAGAGGTCCTCTTGAAGTTCCCTCTCTTAGTGGTGCTTTATATGTTGTATGCTTTATTGATGATTATTATAGGATGACTTGGTCTTATTTCATTAAGAAGAAGTCTGATGTCTTAGTTAAGTTTCAAGAATTTAAAGCTCTAGTTGAGAATGCTTCTAATATGAAAATTAAAATAATTAGGACTGATAATGGAGGTGAATATGTCAACAAAGAGTTTGATAAGTTTTGTGTGTCATGTGGGATTCAAAGAGAGCTAACTACTCCTTATTCCCTCAACAAAATGGTATTGCAGAAAGGAAGAATAGGATTGTCTTAGAAATGGCTAGGACTATGATTCATGTTTCCAATGTGCCTAAGTTCTTATGAGTTGAAGCAATGAACACTGCTGTGTATATTCTTAATAGAGTGCCTACTAAAGCTCTTTTCCAAACTACTCCTCATGAAGTATGGACAAAGCAAAAACTTGATATCTCTCACCTTAAGATCTTTGGTAGTCCTGCTTCTATCTTCATTCCAAAAGACAAAAGGAAGAAGCTTGATCCAACCTTTTTCTCTTGTATTTTTTTTGGCTATGATTTGTAAAACTAAAGGATTAAGAGTTTATGACCCATTCAAGCATGATATTATTAAAAATAGAAATGTTCAAGTCCTAGAGAGAACTTTCTCTTATGATCCTCATGAACCCTTCTCTACCACTCTAGAAATAGAGCTTGATATTTCTTCTCCCATGGAAACTGAAGTTCAAGAGGTTGTTCATCCTAATCTAGATATGATAAAGATTGAGGGGAATCATCCCAAACTATCCTGCAACCTAAGATTCCTAAATGGGCTAAAATTCTTGTTCAAAACTCTCGCCTGGTAGTCTTAGAAAGCTCACTATAAGTCAACATACCTATCATGCCTTGATGAACCTCTATGAGGTAGAACCACAAACCTTTGAAGAATCATCTCAAGATGATATATGGCTTCAAGCTATGAAGGATGAATACAATGCTTTAATCAAAAATGACACTTGGGAACTAGTCCATCCTCCTTCTAAAAGAAGCATTGTAGGATTTAGGTGGTTGTTCAAAATTAAATATAACTCTCTAGGAGAGATTGACAAGTTCAAGGCAAGGCTTGTAGCTCGTGGTTTCACTCAAAAACCTGGTATAGACTATGTTGAGACCTTTTCTCATGTTGCTAAGATGAGCACTATAAGAGTTCTTCTTGCATTAGTTGCCCAATATGGTTGGGAGATTCACCAAATGGATGTCAAAAATACTTGTTTAAATGGCAACTTAAAAAAGAATTCTATATGAGTCAGCTTAAAGGTTTTGAAGAATCTAGTAAAGAACTTCATGTATGTAAGCTTAAAAAGTCTTTGTATGGTCTTAAGCAAGCTCCTAGAGCTTGGTATGCTAAAATTAATAGGTTCTTTTAAGAACTTGGTTTTTCTAACTGTTGTTTTGATAATGATTTATTTGTTAAGTTTGATAACAATCATATTATCATTATTGTTCTCTATGTTGATGATCTTTTGATTACTAACAGTAACATAAATTTAATTGTTAGAATAAAAGAAAAGCTAAAACAATGTTTTGAAATGAATGATTTAGGTTTATTAAATCATTTTCTTGGCATGATTATATTTCAATATCATAAGTCTATTGTTGCATCTCAATCTCAAAAGTATCTTTATGAATTTTCCTAGAAAATTTAGCATGGTTGATTATAAACATGTTGTCATTCTTATTGAAGTTGGTATTAAGTTAGACCGAAACCAACTTGTGCTAAATTTGATCTTACTTTGTATAGACAACTAGTTGGTAGTCTAATTTATTTGACTATTACTAGACCTAATATTTCTTATGCAGTAGGAGTAGTTTCAAGATTTATGCAAGAACCTTATGAGGTTCATTGGAAAATGGAAAAAGGATTTTGAAATATATTAAAGGAACAATCAATTATGGTCTTTTTTATTCTTCTTGTAATGATGCATAATTATTTGGTTATTGTGATTTTGATCATGTTAGTGATGTTGCAGATAGAAAGTCTACTTTTAGATATCTTTTCAAGTCAGTGTAGGTGTCATCACTTTGAGTAGAAAAAACCGACAATGTTAATCTCTTCCACCGAGGCATAGTATAGAAGTGTTATGGAAGCTAGCAAAGAAGCTATGTGGTTGAAAAGACTATTGGATGAGTTGCACATGGGCATCAAAGGGAGCACTACTCTTCTATGTGACAACCAGAGTTGCATTTCTCTTGCAAAGAATCTAGTTTAACATCAAAGGACCAAGCATATTGAAGTTCATATGCATTTTATTCGAGAAAAAAAAAAAATGGTGATATTGATCTCAAGTTCTGTTCTACTGAAGATCAAGTTGCAGATATCTTCACCAAGCCATTGTGTGTTGTGAAGTTTTACAAGTTTTGTGCCTTGTTAGGCCTATCATAGTTTCCATTGAGGGGGAGTGTGCATGACAATGCCACCTCTTAACGGTTGTAAACTTCCAATACTTCCTCCATTTTGTAATAAGTAAATGTGTCACTATATGTGAAGTTACTTGTAAATCCCAACGAAGCTTTAGTTATGGGTATGCCTTGGTTTATAAAAGGCTCCATAATCTGATGTAAGTATTCATACATAAAGCACTTGTTCTTAAGAATTTATGTATGGGAAGATCATCTGATTTCCCTTGTTTGCATGCTAGCTTGAATCATTGTTTCTGATTCAAGGATCTGTAAATCCTTTTGTAGAAAAAGGTAAACTTGGCATGTTTGTTTTTGTCTTCCCCACTTAACATTAAGGGGAGTGTTGGGGTGTTAATGTCAAGTGGGGATAGCCACTTAGATAGACCCTTGTCTTAAATATTATTTTTAATAATCTTAGTCGGTCTTTCACAGCTAAAAGAGTGGATCGGTATGACCAACCACCCATCCTATATAAATAGGATGATCCCTCATGATTGGACTACTTGGTGATCTTACTATTACTAATGAGATTATAGACCAATTGATCTAAGCTAAGCTACTTATGTGAGTTGATATTCAGGGAGGCAAAAGTTTGTTATTGTTTACTATGAGACCGATGAGCGAAGTGGAAGCATTGGGTGAAATCTATTGAATTCTTAATATAGGACAATGTTTTTCAGTGGAGTTTTTCCCTTTAGGTTTCTCCACTTAAATCTAGTGTCTCTTGTCTCATTTACTTTCAGTTATTGTTATTTGTTTTTCATTCATGATTTGTTAACTATTATATATATATATAAACATCTGGTTAAATTTGGGCATTATAATCTATAATCTTCGGAATCTATCTGTGAATTTATAATTTATTAATTATTCATACCATATATTTTTCCAACATATACACATTCATCGGGAAATCCAAGTTCACCAGATCCCCACCATTTAATGGGTTGTCACTAACTAGTCTGCAATGATTTGTCCTTTGACGGACTTTTGGTTAACGAATGTTAACTTGAACTCACCCATTAGGGTAATGAAACATCCAACTTTATTAGATAACCATGTGTTAAAAACGTTCGTAAGTGACCTATCTTGACTATGACCCTTGTTTCTTGGTTAAGCATGTAATGTCTTAACCGCTTTGTTTGCGAATAATATAACAAGACATTCTTTTCTACTACGGGTATAACGTGTCTCATAGTCGAGCAATGTACGAGTGATGAAGTACATTGCACGCTCTTGTTTTTCATCATCTTCTTGTGCTAGCATGCAAAGGCTAATGAGATGTTTGTATCCTGTGAATATAAAATAAGAGGGTGATTTGATTTGGGAGGCATGAGTGTGGGAGGTGATAGAAGGAATCATTTGACCGATTAAAATGCCTCATGACACTCATCTGTCCAAATATTGCAGCAATCCTTCTTTAACAAATTATTTATTGGATGAATAAAAAGGTTAAATCATGGATAAACCTACGGATCACACTAAGCTTTCTGAGAAAGGACCTGATGCCCAACTCATCTAATGGTGGGGTCATTTCTAGAACTTCCCATATTTTTGTTAAATCTACATTGATCCCTCGTGAAGAGATGATGTATCCCAGTAATTTCCCTCTCGTCATACTAAACACACATTTTTTGGGATTCAATGTAACACCGTATTCAATTAGACGAGAGAGGATGATGCGAAGCACCTCAGGGTGATCATAGCACTTTCTGGCCTTAGCCATAAGGTTGCTTAACATATGATTCCACAATCTTGTGAATAAGATCATGGAATATGTAAGTCATTTCCCATTGGTAAGTGGCACCAATGTTCTTGAGACCAAATGACATGATTGTGTAGCAATAAGTTCCCAAGGAGTAATAAAGGCCATCTTTATTTGATCTTCCTCGGATATCCTGATTTGATTATACCCAGAAAATCCATCCATGAGGGACAAAAATTCATAACTAGTTGTTGCGTCAACGATAACATTGATGGATGGTAGTGGGAAATCATCCTTGGGACATGCTTTGTTTATATCCCAAAATTCAATGCAGATTCAATTTTTTCATTCTTTTAAGAATAGGGACGATGTTAGATACCCACATTGAGTAATCGATAGGTTTGATGAACCCCACTTGTAGGAGTTTCATAACTTCCTCTTTGACCATTAGCATCACCTTTGGTTTCATAGGTATGGATTTTTGCTTGATGGGCTTAACATCAGACTTGGTCACAAGGTTGTGAACTGCAACATGAGGAGCGATTCATATAATTTCTTTGTAACTAAATGCAAAGGCTTTCAAATGTTCTTTAAGAATCTTCATGTGTATTTCTACTTCTTCAAGAGTTAGTGAAGAACCTAACTTCAAAATTTTTGGGTCCTCCTTCATCCCGATATTGATGTTGATTGTCCCTTCGATCAAAGAGGCATTACCCTCTTCAAACTCAAGTGGGGTTGGAGGTAGTTCTAACTCCCCTTCCTCTTCTATCTCACAAATCTCAAGGCCTTCCAAGGAGGAAGGGTCCATTGTGTGATCTCCAAAATAGGAGGAAGAGTGAGGAATGAGAGAAAATCCTCTCTTATGATGTGCAAGATGTAAATTTGTGTAAGTTTCAAGGTACCCTAAGATAACTTCATCATTTTCTCGCATAATCCAAGGTAGCAGGCTCATTCTCGCCTCAACGTATGCCAAGATTGGGTTTGTTGGCATTTTGTGAACTAAGGATTATATGCGAACCTAAAATCGTGAAGTTAGTTGTTATATATATCTACCCCCGGGTAAATATAGACAACAACAGATATGGAAATCAAGGAAAATCGAAATCCTTCATTTCGGGTTTCAGAGGGTGCATTGCATGCCTCTACTCCCACCAAGGTCATTTCGGGTTTTCATGCATGCAAAACAAGTCTGGAATTCTGAATCCTTCATTTCGGGTTTTGGAGGTTGCCAAACAGGTCCCCAGTCCGAAATCCTTCATTTGAGTTTTGGGGGATGCATTGCATGGTGAAAACGACACAAAGAAAATATGTTGTGCAGGTCCAAACCCGACACAAAGGATTTTGGGTTTTGGGTTTCGGAAACATGAGACATGAAGCATGCAAATTGCAAGACATGTCCCGATGCTTGGGAGTTCCGAAAACCCGAAACACTACCTAGGAAAATCAGGTTTTGAAGTCGGGGAAACAAGTTGGGAAAACATGGGGTGAAAACATGTCGAGCCACCTTCAAAACTTGATGCATATGCAGTCCAACTTCCGAACCCAAAACAAAGGAAATCTTGGCAACACCGAGCGGAAGTGGGTTTCAGGAAAACATAAGCATCAAACACATGTTGAGGCACCCTCCAAACCCGATGCAAATGCAAAGGAGAACCCTAAACCTGATAGGAAGTAGACCCTGACTGGGAAATATTCAAATGGCCATAACTTTTCACAGGGAGCTCGGATTCACTCAAGGTTGGACTTTTTAGAAAGCTCACAGGGTCCTCTACCCAACTACGATTGGATATCTTTATTTGGGTGAGAAAAATTTCTTCAAAAATTCAAAATACAGTTCACCATTTTTAGGGTTTGCCAGGGTTCTCACCTACCGCCATAATGAGATGAATTAAATGCAATCTAGAAGTGGTTGGGGTAGATTTGAATTCCTCTCTTCTCCCTCTCTTTTTCTTCCTATAAATTGTAAGGAGGGGCTTCTTTCTAAAGGTTGGACATTCTTGTTTTTCCCCTCCCTTCTTCTCTTATCAGCAAGTGGATTTGTGGAGTTCCAAACCTCCCATTCAAACTGTAATACATGTTTGTGCCTCTTGGCCATTGTAATGGACTATATCAATCTTTGGAGCAATAAAAACCAAGTCTGTGGATGATTTCAACCCTCTCTTGTATTCATTGCGTTCAAGTGATCTCTCATTGCAATTTTGGTTACTTGTGCATGTTTATTGTATTGCATTTTTATGGTTTGTGTTTATTGGCAAAACAGTTGTTCATCATTCCTTTGGTGCATCACCTTGGTTAGATTAGGTTTATTTTCTTGCATTTTCTCAACCCTGTCTCCTTGGCAAGTTAGATTAGGTTTTTAGTGAACCCTCTGCAAATTTTTGTGTGCACTTGAACAAAGGAATAGGAATCGGTCTTCATCCTGGAGAGCTTTCCCCCTGCAAGGTCCCACACGTGGGAAAAGCTTCATGTTATGCAATCACACCGAGAGTCTCAACCCATCGAGTTGCGCAGACATTCGGGGTGTTGTGATTCACCATCAACATTAGTATCTTCTAATTCTTTACTCGGAAAAGAAGCATGAAGCGAGAATTAGCTATCGAATCAAGCAAGAAGGTTTTTTTCATGTGGGATGGCTTCGATTGAAATGAAGTCAAAACCTTTAGTTAAGTTGAGTACAACAGTTGTATAGAGTTGTAAATGTTCCACCCTAGTCTTATATACCTCTGAAACTTGATTAAAAACTAGCTACGAATCACCCAACACTCTGATATTACAAGTGTTGATCCTTTTGGCTACTATGAGACCAAGAAGAAAAGCCTCATATTCTGCACCATTGTTTGTACATTCAAAATCTAGCTTGAATGCAAAACGCATGACCTTTCCCTCAGGAGAAGTGAAGATCACACCCGCCCCAATGCCAAAGTGGCACTTTGCTCCATCAAAGTTAAGAGTCTAACAATTACTTGAGAATATTGATGTTGAATCATTCTTCGTATCTTCTTCCTTTGCTTTTGAGACTTCAACCATGCAGATTCTATTGGTCGGAAGAGATCCGAGTCTAAGGGCATGTCCTATGCCCATGGAATCGAATGGAAGAAGGATGGGTAAATCATTCTCCAATAGCTCAATAATTTTTTTCGTGGTTTCCGTTGATACCGTCTCTACGACATCTGTTTCATCCTTGACCCCAGGAATTCCTTCGATCAAACCAATAGTTTCTAATTCCATTGTGGGAATTAGTTTTGTCTTTGGTGTTGAATTCGTCGGTTTGTTCAATTGGTTTGTGGGGAGCTCAAACTGGAATTTATCTCAGCCTCTTCTTTAGGTTAGTTAGGTGAATGTTAAAGGTCTTCAGGTCACCCTATGTAATGAAGAATTTCCCAAATGTAGGAATCGACTTCTTAAAACAAAGTGGAAGGGATCGCCTTTATGCGATGTATCCAAGGACAGTGAGAATCATTTTATAATTATTTTCTTAATCTATAATATAAAACTTTGTATGAATTGTCTTGGGCCCTAGGGTAACTAGTAGCACTATGGTTCCAATTGACATTTCCTTAAGGTTATCATATCATCTCATTGTGTTTCTTATTGAAGAGTAATTGGTTTCTCCGTAGCCTAACTTATAGAGAAAAGAAAAAGGGACAATGTTGATCGCTGCCCTGTCATCAATCATAGTGCACTTTACGTAGTTATTATAAATCAAAACTTGTAGATAGAGAGTCGGATCAACTCTATGTGCCAACTTAGGATCTATGGGCATCTTACTGATATCGAATACGAATCAACATCTCTTTCTGGCTACCCGGGAGGATAGACATCAAATTCTATGTGATTTATTTTCACCTTTGGAGGAGGGGTGACATTGATCAAATGTCCAAGACCCAATGCTTCTAATAAAGTAGCTCTATGAGTAGGGGAGTTCTTTAACAAGTCTAAGAAGGAGATGTGAGAAAAGGTCTTTGTTAAATAATTGATCAAGTCATAAGCCCCTACCGGCTTCGTAAGCATTGGAACATCATCTGACATAGATGGGTGAATAGGAATGGGCTACGAAGAGTAGTCTTGAGTTCTCATAGTGTCGTTTATTTGGGGTTGGTTTCTAACTCTACTAGACCTACGATCTTAGTTTGTTGGTGTCCATCCAACGAAACTACCACCTGTGATGGGTTTGACAAAGTCGAAGTTTCATGATCATTGTTTTCCATCGGGATACCCTTGTTTATGCCATTGGGGACAAACTTACCGTTGTTGGAACACGTTGGAAGGGGATAGTTAAAGATCTTGAGTGGTGTATTTTGAGGGGACACAAGTCTCATGCAATTATTTTGAGTTGGTGTTATAGGATTTTCCAAAAACATCTTGACAAAGAGTTGCCTTTGGTCCTCTGGTAAGCATTGTAGGAACTTGTTACGAGCCCTAGCAAGTTCGGCATCATGCTCGCGGACCTTGTGGAAGTGTAATACAGGTCAGGATCATAATACCGAGGTCTTTGATTCATGTTTTATTGCGGTCCAAATTTTTATTGTTATTCAAATGTTGGATATTGTAATTTAAGTTTGGAGGCCATTGCCCTTGATTTTAATCTTGGTTCAAGTACCGCATTGATCCGATTAGGGCCTTAAGCCTAAAATTGTTGTTATTGGGCTAGAGGATGACTTAAATACACCGTGTTGATCATAGGAGTGAAGTTTTAACTCCTCCGATTGTTACCATTCATGTTGTTGTTGACACTATTTGTACTTGAGGTGTTAACAAAATTTTGTTTCTTTGTTTGATCAGAATAACACCGTCGGTTGTCGTACCAAAATTTTTGTTGAGGACCTTAGGTCCTTGGTTGTTGTTTTATATTATTGGGGTAACTTGAATTACCCTGATTAAGAGTGATCAATCTCCCATTCGAAGCCATTTGTAGGTCTTTTGACCATTATCTATCACCACTTGAACAATGCGGAGAGCACCTTCTAACACCTCTTCATAGCTCTTTATAGGGAATTTCTCTGCCTCCTCCTTCATTTCCCAACTAAGAGAGTGGAGGAATAGATTGCAGAGCTCTGTCTGATCCATGTTGGGAGTACTTTCCGAAGAGTAGAGAACTTTCCGCCATCTTTGGATGAAATGTATAACAGACTCATTGTGCTCTTGTTTTATATATAGGAATTCCTGATTCATGTCCTTAACAACTTGTTCATGTTGAAAGATTTGATGAATTCAGACACGAGTTGTTTAAAGGAATGTATTGAAGCTTCAGGTATCTTATAATACCAGTCAAGAGCGATTCCTTCAAGATTCTTAGGGAAGATCTTTGCTACGACTACATCCCATGGGAGCATAACTCTTGAATGGAAGTTGCATATGCTTTGATATGCACATTTGGATCTCCCTCCCTTTAAATTTAGGAAGGTTTGGTAGAGGCCTCGGGAGCATGACATTCGTATGGTGAAGTCGAGGGGATCTTTAAGATATTTAGAGTAGGTCCCTATTACATAAGACTCAACCATTGATTTTGATGGGGAGATGGAGGTGGAATAGGCCATTGATATGGAGCATCGTAAACGTTTGTATAGGCATAAGGCATCCCTATGGCTGACCATATGGATTGGGAAAAGAGTACATGTCCCCCATGGTGATTTAGAATACATGTGTACATACAAGGTAAAATTACTCTAGTACGGAGTGAGAGGTAAAAACTAGGGAAGCGTTGCATTTTTAGTTGGGATAGTGTTTGAGAATGCACTTCTGGATGGTGTCTATTGAGGGTATCCGTATATGGCATGAGGGCACATACCCAGGTGCCCGACCAGGTGAGAAGATCCCCAGGGCTAGGAAAGCATGTGTAAACCAGAGGATTTGACAGTAGGCACTTGGCAATAGTTACGTGGATGACGGATAATCCTTCCTTTCCCAACAATAGCTTGGGCAAGTTCTAATTCTCTAACCTTGTCCACCAATGTTGAGATGACCTCACCGATGATGGCATGGTGTTTTATTTTAGTGCATGTTGTTGAACCTTGTTAGGTTGCAAAGGAGTGTGATATCCTACTATAAATTGTTCGTTGTTTTGCCACCCCTCATTAGAAATGTTTTATGTTATGGGAGGGGTAGAGGTGTTATTCTGAAGTAAGACATCAACATGTCCTTGCACCCTATCTAGAGGTTGATTCATATTTTGGAAGCGTTGCTTGCTTTGGGCATAACATGCTAAATACTCCTCGTCTAGTAATGGGAGTTGATCAAACTACATATTGATTTGTGGTATGAATAAAACCCGAGGAGATGAGCTTAACTCTCTGGTAAACATCATATTGTTAGAACTTGAAAGTTCATGTTGTTATGTCTGCGTAAGTTGATCAATCTCCTTGATCATAACCAAGGAGCCATTGTTGGTCCCTTGAGGAGGAGGAGTTTAAGAGACAGCGAGGTTAATTGAGTAGTTGTCCACCCACCCAGATAGTGAGGGCAAGCGTTATTGCTACCCATTTGATAGTAGTATGCCTCGAGACCCAAGATAGGTCGGTTGTATCCATCATGTCCCGACATATTCGGGGAGTATATGAATGCCCTGAGAATAATGGGAGAGAGGAAAGATTGATGAAAGAAATGGAAACGAAAAGAGACTCGCTCTTCACGTTGGGTTCACCAATTTATATGGATGAAAATCGACAAGTAACCTTCAACTTGTACTCAACTCCCCAAGGTCATTCGAGGTAGCCAATTAGGAAATGTGTGGATGGATAGTGATAGTGAAGCGTGGTATGTGGATGAAAGTGTCTCAGAATCGGGTGGGCAAGTTGTCAAGGAAAAAAATGTCCTCGATGCGCAATAATGGGACCTACTCCTTAAGGACAAGGAAGACATCTCTAACCTAAATGGGTTTGATAGATGGATCGAAAGGATAGCTACTACGAGATTCCATTCAATATCAATCT
Organism: Taxus wallichiana var. yunnanensis; assembly: GCA_018340775.1. Taxonomy (NCBI): domain Eukaryota; kingdom Viridiplantae; phylum Streptophyta; class Pinopsida; order Cupressales; family Taxaceae; genus Taxus; species Taxus wallichiana. Next base: position 374,710,276 of record CM031244.1, on the reverse strand, counting down.
TTGCGTAGATCCTTTCTAGTAGTTATGGAATGCGTGGAAAACCAAAGGGTGCCTCATAATGATTTCCAGACAAGGTCATGGAATATGTGAGGGAGGCATGGATCTTGATAACTCTATGGTCGATTGGTTGGAGCGGTCCAAAATGCGAGGGTTCGGTGAGCTTCCTCATTCAGAACACTTAGCTATCGAATGATGTCTAGTGGAAGTGGTGATGACCTAAAAACTAATGAGTGTAATCCTGTCAAGCTCTAACTGATCTTTAGGCCCTTGCGGTTGAGGAACTTGTGGATCATAACCATAAACTCTTGGCGATTGTGGCCTTTATATGGTCATGTATGTTTAAACTCTATTGCAGTGGCGGTCCAAAATTCGTAGGCTTTATCAACCACGATATTCAAAACATTTAAATATTTAAAATTATCAAGTGTATCTTGTTGGTGTTCGAGGACAAGAAGACAAAGTCCCGTATCTATGTCCGTAATTAACTCGGGACCGTTTAGTTGTGGTACCCATGGATCACTTTTGTATGTGCGTTCTTGTTGAGGATCATTGATGGTCATGTATTGCAATGATCTAATTTAATTAAGCAAATAACAACTAATCTAATTGAATTAAAATTATTCTATGTTTTTGGTATTTTCAAGATATAAATGAAATAAAACAATACAAAGCAACTACTCTAATAAAATAAATGTTTTTGTGTTTTTACGGTATTTAGAGGAAATGAAGAAATAAAAGCTTCTAATCTAGTTAATAAATCTAAACATGCAAATAACCAGACTTAGTTATTTGTCTATGCAATAATGTATCTAATCTAATTTACTTAAACAAAGCCTTTTTGCAATAAATAATTGTTGATTGTTAAATCCTCTCCTATCTCAGATACGGGAAGATTAAAAGTCTTTTCTACCCCTGTAACTTCCCGGATAGAATTTGTGAGAATCTAAGGGAAACCACAATATATGACAAATTTATTATCTCTATGCTGGCAAAGATAGCTTATTCCAGATATAATTCCATCCAAATCCACGGGGATAGGGAAGGAAGAATCTATTAGCGAAAAATTCTATGGAAGATGTAAAGCTTCTTTGAAATTGATTAAATTATTTTGATGAAGAAACTAGATTTTTCTACTCTATTTGATGTATTTTTGCCTACAATTCAGAAATAATGATATGAAGAAATGAAGAAAACTAACATCAACCCCAACCTAGAAATACTAGAGCAGTGGCAAATCTAATTGTGTTATGCTTTGTCCCCTCAGCTTGTATTTTCAATCTCCTGTGTTCACATGAGTCCAAGGGATTGGGAATGCAGTAGAAGCAACAGTGAGAAGGTGTTGGAGCAATGGCAACTTGATAGTAGTCTAGTAACAATGCAGGTGGAAGAGAGATAACACAAGTGAATAGAGCTTGGCTATGTAATTTCCAACAAGAATGTGGTAGCTCAACAATACAAGAATACACAAAATGATCTCGGCCATTTGCTTGAGAACAAGCGATGATTTTATAGAAGGTTGGCTAGGCTATGCACTAACACACTTGACAACCATAGGGTGTCACATCAACACATGAAGGGGGAGTTTGAACAATCAATTACAAATTAAAAGTGGAAGAGGAGATTGCCACAAGTCACTCAAGCCTAAAATCAACTAAAACGATTGAGAAACATGCTCAAAAGGTGAACTTAAGTGAAGCAATCACGTGCAAATTCGTGGGTGAAGATTCTGGAAAAAGCGCACAAGACCACTACCCTATGTAGAGCGGAGGTTAAAGACCGCTACCCTTCAGGATAGTGGTTACAAGACCGCCACCAAGGCAGGGCAATGGTTTTGCAACTAAAGGCCAAAACTAAGGTGAAAATGAAGTGAGAAGTTGTTGAAAAGGAATAAGTGGTTAAGTAAGGCAAACTAGGCTACAAATATAAGCTGCAAATAGGTTTAGAAGCTCGAACACCTTTGGAAAAGACATGAATCATCATTAAGGACTTTTTGTAACCGTTTTCCGACAATGTAGCACATGCAAATTTGGGTGTGTCTTGAAACCTTAGCTTTTACTTGATTGCACGAAAAGGGGATTAGTCTAATTGGGCTAGGTTGACCTCAAATTTCCCATAGTGGTGTGATGAATGTTTTACTATGAACCAATAATCGAAGAGATATTAAGTCACACATAGTTATCCCTTTCGGTGGGTGTGTGCAAATGTGTAATAAATAATGATTTGACAAAACCTTAATAAGGCCTCCAACAAATTGGTAATGATATTTGATGCGATTCGTTTGCATGTGATAGTCATCTAGGAAGAAAATATGATCTATTTAGATTTTATAACTTGACATGCTTAAAGGAGTGATGGTGAAGTAGTCATTCTAAGAGTTTTGGAGTGTGAGAGCCCCTAGATAGCAAAAGATTAAAGAGTTACCCTAATGAATATGATGTATGTGATTGTATATTTAACATGTACTTATGATTTCCCAATATATATACCCTAATCATATCAAGGTAACTTGTGCATTTGAAAAAATGAACATTAGAAGTGCTTACGACAAAAAACTTCATCCATGGTCGAAGCTGTTAGCGAATTTTCCTCCACATAGCTCATGACATGATTTGAAAGCGAGGGATAGATGACCATGAGTCTAAATATTTATTTTATATACGGTGCATGAAGGTTACTAACGATGTTAACTAAGTGACAAGTCTTGAATTAATGGGTTTAGCTAGAAAAATTGAGAGAGATGCACACAATAATAAATCAATTAATGTGTAAATGGAATTTTTGGGATAGATTCCAAATGATTATTTCCAAATTCCTTTGGTCCAAATTTATAGTATTGTAATTGTATTAGGAGAATACCTTAGTATCTCATATGACCCATCCATAACACTAATATACTACTATTACACATCACACACAATTAGGTAGCTGACGATTCTATGAAATCTATTGAAGAATAAAATTAACTATACGTGGAGCATGAGATTGACTTAGCTACCAAGGTAGCATCGGCCGAGTTGGTCTTATAGGATTATGTGGAGTGCATATTGACTCTAACTCATATCATGCATGATGTGTTGTTTCAATGCTCGTCGTTACCGCATGTTATATGTTAAGGTTATGGTATGTGCAATATCAATAATTTCATTGTGTTGTGAATTTATCATTGTTAAAGATTGTCATGGTTGAGTTGGGTGAACACCATAGCTTCATATGCTTGATTTTTGTTATTTTTCACTATATTATAATACATAGTAGAGTGATGGTTCCTTCATATGATTGGTGGAAGGTTTGTTTGATCTTAGAAGTTGGAACAATACTATTTGAGTTAGCATTGTCACTATTTATTAGATGAACATCATTGTTAACCATATCTATTGTTGTTGGATTTATTTTCGGTGATTCATTAGGTCTTGGTTGTTTTAGTGCTGATTTGAAAAATTGATGAATATTAAAATAATCTAAATCATTAAGATATTTTCCTAGTCATATTGGTTTAACATTGAGCTTTGTCAAACATCTTATTAGTCTTGTCCACAATATACTCTTCATCATCATAGTTAGAATCAATATCATCATCCCCATCATCATTAACATATTGAATGTGGGTTTCTCCTTGCTTTAGAACTTGTTAATTGTTAATAATATTCAATTACTTTGTTTGTCATCATGTGCATCCCTTTCTTTAGCTTTATATATGACTAAGCTGTTGTTGTGGAATAAGCTGTTGTTGTGAAATAACTATTGTTAGAGGTATAAAGGTTGGTTCTAGAATATTAGTTTGTGACATGAAATCTTTGAATGGTTCAACTACAATGCATATTTGTATGGGTCATTATCAACAAGACATGTATAAATAGATCCATTGTCTACATATTTGAGTTATCTGTGTAATTTAGATGGGCTGGTTCCATGACATGAATCTAAGGTCTTCGAGCAACATGTTATAATTTAGATTGTTAGATGTCACATGAAACAATATTTAAAGCATTGTTGGTCCTACCTTATTGTCAAATGTGATCCTACCCAAAGCTTGTTTTGACATATTATCAAACCCTTTGATTTTTGTATTGGAATTTAAAATAGCAATAGTGATAGAAATCATTGATTGAAGGTAATTTATGCTACACATATCTAACCCGACCAATTATCCACAAGGACACGTTCGATACATTTCTTTAAGATGTGAACTTGAATATACAAAAGTAAGTGTAGCTAAATTATATGTAATGGTAGGAAGTCTTCTTTTTTAATAATGTTTATTGCTCATTGCTTTTAGGGTATTTCTGATGAATGTAAAGTATGTCGACTTAGGACTACTTGGTAGAATTGTATCATATAAGGTTTGACAAAGGATATCCTCATATACTACATAGCATTTAAGTAATGACTTTAGGTAGTGGGGGTAAATTAATATTGGTAGTTGGGGTGTGCCCCCACATGGAGTGGGATAGCTAGAGGTCTTTCATGTTGTGTTGTAAAAAAACCACATATTCTTCTTTTAGAACAAAGTATGAACCTAAGACTAGTATGATCGTAAGCCTTGAGTTTAAGTAGAAGATAGAAAGGAGGGGTGATGGAGCTCTAAGAGCTCATTCCCACTAGTTGGTCACTCGAGATCATTTCGGATGTCATGTGGGAACTATGAATCTCTCAAGATATGTTAACTAATTAGTTATATTACTCATGAAAATAGTATTACAAACATCATATGTATCAAACCAACAAGATTTTCCTAACAATGTATTATGATGCCTTTCCATGGGAGGTTTATATGTTTGGTTTTGAACAATAATAGAAGGCAAGTGGTGTTGAAGGAGGGATGGAATATAACCCTAAGGTATCCTATCGAAATTAGAAAAACTAGATCCCAAATTTGAAAACATGAGGATAAAGAATGGAACCCTAGGTTACACAATTCAATAAAAGGAGTGGATTCAATAAAATGTAATATGCTAACTAGGGTTTTACACCTAATCTAACGTATCGGGGTATATAATAATTCATAGGTAATAAATGGAAATCCTATATAATGATAAATTATTGTAATATGAATGTTGAACATAATGTACACTATAATATGACAAATTATAATTAGGGTTAGAGAGAGGACCTAGAATACACATACACAAGAGGGTGACATAGTGCTCATATTGGGTGCAAAAGTGAAACAAAGTGTTTCAAGCTACTCGGTAAATGCAGGATTTAGAAGTTTACTCTAGATGGGTTTGTAGCTACTTGGACAATACCTTTGATGACATGTTATTTGGGGGCTACGAACTTGTCCGTGTATATTTATGATTACTTACTCTTTATGGGTTTACTCACCTATATCTACGTGCCTACTTTTTGGATCTTTAACTTTACAAAGATTGTTTCTAGATTAAACATGACTTCTCCTTCCAAGCCTAATATTTTGTTCTTAATGTAATGAACATTGTGTTACATACCACTACTATAAAGAGGGACCAAGCCCTCATGGTCCCTTGAATCTATGATGAGATATAACGAAATAAATATAATAGAAAAGCAGCCCTTGATTGGATAATCATACTTGGAAATATGTACCTACACTTCACATTTGATTCAACACTTAAGCTAGGGCAATAATATAGGTGACTTCATAGTTCAACTTGTTGTTAGGGTGATGTGCTCTAAGGGATATATATTTCAATGTTTTTTAACCTTCTTAGAGGGCATGGCTAGATGCTTTTCCAAATGCACATCAAGTAAGTGTCAATTGTCCCTTATAGTTTAGGGCATGTGTTGTATTTATAAGTGACCTTTCATTAGTTTTTGTTGGGAATGTTTCAACTTTACATGGAACACATGAGGCTTATTGTGCGATGGTTTGATTACATAGTGACTATCACATAATCGTTAGATTGCACAATAGTGCACATCTCTAGTGTGCAATACTGAGAGTTGTGAAGAATCGTGTGGTTTAGCTACTGAGGATGCATGCAAGCATGTGGCACTTGAGCATTATGAAATATGTTTTGGAGGTGTGGAAGCATAATGCAAACTATGTATGGGACCAATGCGTAGTGGGAGTTATTTTATAGTGTGCATAAGAGTTCCACAACTTTGGACAACAACAATTATGGATAACTTGACGACTATATATAGTGACTATCATGCATTGTTAAACATTTGTCAGAGAGGACTGGAGATGGAGAGATGTGTGTCGAGGATGTCTAGGAAAAATTGGAGGGATTCTTAGGATTCTTTATCGGTGTAATCTTTGGATTGTTCTAAAACATGCTTTTATTTTAGAGCATGTTAATTCCTTAGAGTTAACCATTGAAAACATTTTTGACAATTATTTTGGGGCTATTATTTTGTTATAAATAACAACTAGGTGAAAGATTAAAGACAACAAGGAGTATGTGAGTTAGTGTATTAAACACATTAAGTGTTGAGTCTTGAAAGGTATTTTAGTTGCGTAAAGGATGTGCATGGAATACTAAATTATTGCGAATAAAGTATTATTTAGATATTGTTATACTTCTAAGTTATATTAAGTGCAATTAGAAATATCTCTATTGTTGGTTTTTTTACAGAAAGGGTTTTCCCAAAGTAAACATATGTCTATATCTTTTGTGCTTTATTATTTTCTTTTTATGTTGTTTTAAGATTCATGTTTGTCTGTCATCTATTCCACATGAGATCTATTTAAGTTTTCCATTTGGGTTTGCTCGATTCGAGTTGTATTTATTTCCCAACAATTTTTCTCTCGCTCGACTCAAACGTCTCGCCTAAGCCAACTAATCCACGTAGTCCTTTTGAAAATGTGATTGTTAGAAATCAATGGGACATGTCATAAGAGGGGGCATATTCAAAACCAAACTTGTTCAAGAACTACGAACCTAATTAGGATGTGATAGAAATTTGGTTTGAAATATGTGGAGGTTTGTATAGATGTTAAATAACATATGCGATACATTGTGCAATTTGCACGACAAAGTAGGAAAGCGCCTTTAATTGGTCAAATAATGTGTATATGAAGTGTATACTAAAATAAGTGTTAAATGTTATATTGCTTATTGCCAGACAAACTCATACTACATGTTACCCTATTATTTATGGGCACACATTTTCACTATCACATTTTGATGTCCATGACGAGATCTTGCGAATTTCAATACATACCTCCAAACCTTGGATGACCACTTTTCTCTGGTTTTGAAATTAATCAAACAACTTTAATTTTTATATTGCACGTGTTTAAAAGGCCTAGTCAAATTTAATTTAATAGCTTATAGCTCAATTTAATTATAGTTAACTTATCCACAATATATCACACATGAGAATTAAAAAACTAATTACTATTAGAAAATAACAACACATACAAAACAATGTTTATTTATAAAAAAATCCATAATTTTTAGGAATCATTGTCTCAAATTGCACCACATGATCCATATATAAATCATATGGTTATTAGTTGATAGACTATATTAGTGGAGGATAGGTTGCCTCCCAAAAGAGGCATGACATCAGAAAATATACTACGGAAAAATTCACGTAGGGAAAAGTTTCGTGTTAGGCATAAACCAAAATAAGTTAGGACATGTTTTGAACAAACGGTCAAATACTTAGTATCCAAAAGTTAGAATGTAGGAAGAGAAAGATATTTACATAAATGGATTCACTCTACTTGGTCCAGTGACTGTGAGATACAACTTTTTGCAAAGGGTTTTTTTATTGTTCGTTTCTTCTCTCATATAGATTATCAATAGACTCTTAATGAGGGTCCTTGGTTTTGTGGTAGGGCTGACCTTTTTCTTACTCAATGGTTTTGGATTTTTATCCTTCTACTATGGTTGTTTCAAAAATGTTTATCTGGGTTCGTCTCCCCAATATTTTCTCCCCTTTTGGCACCTTCGGTTTTTGTTCTTATTAGTGATTCTCTTAGTTGATTCATCGGGATGGATGATGAGCGGTCTAAGCAAGGTTGTTCACTTATGCTTGCATTTGCATTGAGGTGGATCTCAACAAAGGTCTTCAGACAAGTTGGAATTAAACCATGATGGTTTCAAGTGGGTTCAAATTCTAGATTATGAGAACACGACCTTCCGTTTCCGGTTATGCCATGTTGGACACCTTTCGAGGCTTGCCCACTATCACTCAACCCGATTAAAAAAATAACAGAGGGGTTTCTTCACGGCCTAAAGGCTGACAACCTTTTACAACGCATGAAGTCAAAGAATGTTCTCACCTGGAAAATTAGAGGCTATGAGTGTTGAGGTTCCCCCTGTTGGTGGTTGTGTTAAGCGGTTTCACGTCTCAGAGTCTTTTGATTTTGATCCCAATCATGATAGTCCTCACCTTGATCCTTCACAGGATTTGGCTTCCTAACCAACAAAGGATTTGTTGTTATAAGGTCTAAGGAGAAGAAGGGACACTTTGAGCCTCTCGGTACTTGGTTTGTGGCATGGTGCTGTGCACCCTTTTCTTTTCCATTTTTTTTGGGCCCGTGCCAGGTGTCTTAGTAGTTTGTCTTTTCCGTTTGCCTTTTTGGTGTTTCGTGTTGCCTTCGTGGCTTGTTAGTGGGACCGTGAGTTTTTACATTTGCCCGACTAATGTAACTCTCTTTATTTTTTATTAATATAAAAGGCGAGTTCAATAGTAAAGTAGTGCATTTATTTTATCTTTCATTCCACCTATGAATTTTAATTACTATTTTATAGCTCTTATATAGGTTTTGACGTTTGGGCTATTTAACCCTAAGATATTCATTTAAATATAAAATAAATTTATGTCAAAACCAAATACATTTTATTAAATCTAATTAGCCTCTCCCAAGCCGAGGTTTAATCTTTCCTAGTAAAGACATTCCATTCTTTGCTGGGATTTTGTCTTGGGTCAATTTTTATTTTTAAATGTAAACTACATCCACATCATACCAAAACATCAAACTAGGGTGCTTGGTAAGGTATTTAAATTGGCATGCATGGTTAAAAAATTAATCTTGCATTGGTTGGTTGGCTTGATATGCGTAACATGTAAACCCTAATATATCGTGATCCTTACACTAATACACGGGTGATGCGGTAGTGGATGTGGCATTCTCACTAACAAAGTATGCCAATAACATTGACAACCTAATCGAAGTGGCCCTCTTACTAATATTAAGTGTTGTAAATATGTCAATTTGCGATTCAAGTAAAGATTATGATCTTAAAAATGATAAATCATTACAACTTGTTTGCGATAATGTTGATTGACAAACAAACAACTCACCACACATGTTAATGTTCCATTTGTCGCCTTCTACAAGCATTTTGGGAATGTGTCACGAAGGTTTAGACATGGTCATAGTTTATCGTGATCCTTATGCCAATAGGGGTGTCATTCACGAGGAGGCGACCTTCGCGCTAATATAGTATGTGAATAATTGTGACACTGACCTCAACCTCCGTCTCATTATGATGACAACGAACGTGATTGATGCACCTTGGAATTGCTTCTACAACTCTAAAAAACCACATTTTATCAACAAATCTATTATGCCATGGTCGATTGGCTTAGTCCCACGGTAATATATTATGCTCCTTGTTCCACTTGGGGTGAAGCCGCACCCGAGGTGACCCTCTCACTAACATAATGGTCGCTTATCCCTCTGTTGTGCATCTTGGAATGGCTTTAACAACCCCACAAACCTTATGTGCCTACTACCCATGTTAGACACACCTCTTAATGCATCTTTAGATCGCTCCAACGACTCTCTGACCCGTCATATTTTTAACTATTTGTGTAACATTACATCTTCTTTTGGTACTAGTAAATAATCCCCCAATCCACAAGTCATAAAATTGGAAAATAGATTTTTAGGATTAACTCTATAAGATTTTTGAAAATGCGTTTTGAATCAATATTCATAATCCTCCATCGTGGGGAAAGAATTGCAAAATAAATGAAAAAAATCCAAGGATAGTAGTTTGAAGTGAGAAAAACAAAGGATACGTTAACTAAATATTATTATCTGTAGTGGCAGTATATATAGGTTTCAAAAAACTAATTTTCACCTTTTTAATGACCAATCACAATAAAGCATATTACATTTTAGATCATTTGTACATAGTTTTTTTTAAAATATGTATTTATTTGATTTTTTCAAAAAGTAGATTCTATTTTTCTATTGGCTGAAAATAAATTATAAGCATCTCAAGTTTTTTGATTAATAAAAACAAGAATTTTCAAGTTTTTTATATACTATACTTTAAACATTATAATTACAAAAATATTAAATTATTGTAATTAATGTATCAAGTACAACATTAAATTTTCACTTTTTTAATGACCAATCACAATAAAGCATATTACATTTTAGATCATTTGTATATAGTTTTTTTAAAATATGTATTTATTTGATTTTTTCAAAAAGTAGATTCTATTTTTCTATTGGCTGAAAATAAATTATAAGCATCTCAAGTTTTTTTTATTAATAAAAACAAGAATTTTCAAGTTTTTTATATACTATACTTTAAACATTATAATATCACTTTATGATATTTTTTGCTTCCAATTTCTATTTATTACTATATTTACTCTACATGCATTCCAAATTGTTGCAAATATTGACATGCTACTACAATTTACATAGTAGTCTTCACAAAATGAAAGTGTGGTTATAAGCCTCCCACCATACATCAACATATAATTTGCAACTGTGAAGAAACGAACTAGGGACTTAACTATATTATATAACCAATTGTTCTATCATAACTTCTCGCCCGACTCTTTACGCATACTTGCCACCGTAAATGCAATCGACCGCGTGGTCCACAAGCAACACCATAACCTCTTCCTCCACTAAAATGCACCTTCATCGGCAGGATTTGCCATTTCATGGCCTTGTTTATTTATATGTTCATTGAATATTTTAAGTTTATATAATTTGAGTTCAGCATTTATTTATTTTATATATGCAAAGACAGTAATGTCAGAGTTCAATTCAACTAAGATGAGATCTCACACTAAATTATACGGAAATCTCTGTAATGATTCAATTCGAGAGTAATAACATATTTCCCTTCTTCAAACACCCGAAATTTCTGAAAAAAATTGCTCTTAGATTTTACACTTAGGGTTTGAAATTACAGAAATCCATGCTACTGTGATATATGACAATTCCTCGTTTAAATTACAACATAATGGAGACTTCGATCTCTGTGTTGACTCCGGAGGAAGAAAAAGGAGCGATCAGAGACATTTCAGAAACTGCAGAAGCTCACATAAGGGAGGGCGACACATATTATCTTATTAATTTCAGGTATCTATCTAAACTTCCACTGCGGTGCGAGTTATTTTTGTTTTTGTAACTGTGATTGAACCGGCAGAAACTCCTCTATTTATTTGTTATTTTACTTTGGAAATGTTGGGGGAGGTTATGGGCAGGGTGGGGTTTGTTTGCACCACATTTTAAAGATTTGTAAACATGAGTCACACTTTGATGTAACTGATAATCCTTACACTACAACCTGGTGGTGGATTCAATGAAGTTACGGGCCACTGGTGTAATAAGACGAGGGCATTTAAACCCGGGGCACAGTCTTACAAGTATTGCTCTTTATCCATTACACCACAAGGTGGGTTCACTGGAGCTGCCGGACACTGGCTTATTATAATTAGGGATTTGAACCGGGGCACATTCTTACAAGTTGACTCTTTGATCTTACACCACAATTCCTTTTACATTCAATGGAATTGATTGTCCCCACAGTACATGCTTAGTCTGGTTCCTCAGTTTTGACCCTTCGTTTCTACTTGACATGAGTATCTATATGTATGTCTTCCTTTACCGTTACATATTTTGTCATTAAGCTTAGCCTGTTGTGTGCTGAAAGATTTTAATATTTGCAAAACATACCTCAGCACTCGAAACTGTTGAAAAGCCCGGACTAGCTAGGAATTCAAGCTAGGACCTCCTAGGTGGAGTTCTTTTAGGTAGTAGTTTTTTGCGGAACCTTTTTTTGCTCCCCCATGCCATTGAGCACCATTCACCTATTTTGGTGACCTCTGACATCAATATAATCTCTTTATTTCTACCATTATGCCACTTGACCTTCACATGCGGGTGCTTGACACGCAGGTTTTGTTTTTATGTGGATTGAAACTTCGAGAAAAAACTGACTATGAGCTTCCAGGAATGCTATGCTTCCATAAAATAGAAGCTAAATACCAAAGTGACCCTAGAAGGCCAAACGAGATCGACTGAAAAGCCACATTCATCAATCACATTCTGCATAAGAAAACTCCAATCATCAGGGACTAAAGTTGCTGCTGCTGTTAATTATACATGGTGTAGGTGGATTGGAAAGGTCCTGTTTGCTCTTCACTATGGTTACATAATCAAAACCTTAGGGGTAAAAAAATTGAACAATATTTTTAAGGGAAAGTAAATTTTTTTCTTATCCTCACGGGGGGGTATCATACGCCCAAGAGACCTGCTGGCAAGGTGGGACCTAAAAGTCTTAGTCTTTTTTGTATGTTTTTGTTTGCTTGGTGTATTTTAGACAAGGTTATGGGCTGCCTTTATTGTGGTGTGGGGTAATCTAGTGCCACATTTGGGTCACATTTGAATTTACCCCATGCTTGTTACACCACGATCTTGCCACATCTCCACTAGAGTTTTAGACTGTCTTATGAGTGAGGGGGTTTTGAACACGGGTGATCTCTTATGAGCGTCTCCTATTATCATGACACTGCAAGTCCCTTGCACCTTTATTGCAGGCAATTGCATCTTTTTTATGTGCTGGTCCTGCTGGAAAAGGCTGGCAAACTAACCAACCCTCCCTCCCTAACCAGCCATGACAGCCAACCACTGGTTGATGAGCTGATTTTATTGAGGGAGTGATTTGCTTCTCCTTGCACCTGTGACCACTTTCTTGTGTGGTTTATTTGTGGTGAGTCGGTGATGTGAGTAGAAATTTATTACAGTCCCAATATAATGTGACCCCTTTCATTTATGACATGGTCCAGTTTTTGAGTTATTGGAAAAATGTACAAGACATTAGAGCATATATTGTCAATATCTCATTGTTGGTTTAAATTTGTCAACTTTGGTTCCCAGATACTTGCTGGCAATTGCTACATTGGTCTTTCTTTATAAATTTTATATCAACATGGTGTGTCAGAGGTTTTCTAATTCTGTCTCAAAATATGCAAGAGATAAGATCCGTTGGCAATGGAATGAATGGGTTTGCCAGCTGCCCTTGGTATATATTACCATATTTTTTTGCAGTCAGTATCGTTTACATGTTATGAACCCATGAATTGGGCTGTGATCATGAAATGGAAAGGCCTATAAAAATCATGTCGAAAAACAAGTAAATAGCACTCGTATAATGAAAATTCAGATAAAGCTTGAAGGAAGTGGAACTAGAGTATATGTGAATGAAGATTCATTTGCAGTCCTGGAAGAAGAAAATGGGATGGAGAACACAAAAGTTAAGGTGAAAGGAATGGAGGGTCACGTGGATTGTGAAGGCCAAAATCTAGAACTCAATTCAGAAAATAAAAGATAAAAGAAGTGGGAAAAGGAGGCCCCCACGAATTATAGAACTAGCCTATAAAACTGCAAATTGTCACCCTTTCTTTTCAGTAACCTTTTTGACAACACAAAGGAAATTGTTCCTCAAGAAATTTTAACGTAAGAATCATATAGATAAAAGCATTCAGAATAGTCGTGATAAAGAGCTGTCAAATCCTTCTTTGATCATGGTGAAATTCCCCAATTTCAGAAGCCTAATGTGGAATCCAAATCCCTCGATGTGGCATGCATGGTATTAGAAATGGTTTTCTGAGAGGACATAAGTTCAGTTAAATTTTCATGCACATAAATTAGTGTTTAGAGCCATTCTTAATTACATAAGCCTTCATTCTGTTTTATCCAGATCCTTTTGTGCCTTCCTTCTCAATTTCTCTTGGTACCGCCGAATTTTGTTCATTTGGTTGCTTCTCTTCGGTTCCAAAGCATTTTCATTTCTAGGTTTCTTTACTGATTAGATTTCCCCTTGATGGAAGTTGTACTTCCCGTTCTGTTTTTGCCAGGATTTGCCATTTTGATTTGATTTTGTTCCCATCTTGTAACATAAAATATTTCCTTGCAAAAATGCAATTGAGCTTATCTGGGTTGCATCCTTAAGTATGCAACAAAACTATACTATATGCAACGTCTTCTATGTTTCCTTATTTATTATATATGCTGGAATTTTATTATCTTAACAGAGCATTTCTAAGTCAACCATTTCCTCTAATTTTAGTCATTGTTTTTCCAGTCTGCAAGAGTAAGTTGACTATTTATTTCTTGAAATTTTTCATTGCGTTTTGTCATGTTTTGTTATGTTTCAACTCTCAAGGCATGTACTTACCCAGGGCTCATTTTGTCAAAACTGTACTTTTAAAAATAACCATGTAACAGCAATGTGATTATACTCTTAAATATTTATTTTTGTATTTGCGTATTAGCGGTTGGCAGTTCGCATCAACATTCAATCTTGTGATGTAAATTTTTAATTACACTTAAAAGTACAGGTGAATGGGAATTGGCTTTATTTTAAACTGGTACTTCCACAAAGCCATAGTATTTTGTCAAATTTGTCTTGTGTTTGTCTCCAGTTGGTGGAAAGACTGGGTGGATTATGTTGGTCAGGATGTAACCAGTACAAGCAAAGACCTCACTTTGCCCTGTTCCAAGCTATATGAGCAGCTTTCTAATACCTCAAAGAGGCCTCCCAGCATTGACAACTCGGATCTAGTTGTGGATGTCAGATGTCAAGACCCCAGTATGGAACCTGAGCTTCATGATGCACTGATGGAAGGACGTGATTATATTTTGTTGCCACAGAATGTGTGGAGGCAGTTGCTGAAATGGTGAGTTTATATCTGTTTTTTAAAGTTTTTTTAATCTTTTGAATGTCTCTTGTAAAATACAAATACCAAATCTTTGAGTTGTATATTGAACTTGGATATACTTTCCCTTCTTGAGAACCGAGTCCTCGTCATAAAAATGATATACTCAGATATGCTGTCTCTTGCATTCACAGTTCTGTTTTCTATGAGAGATTAATCTGCTTTGCACAGACTCTTCTGAATTAAGATATTGAATTGTCTTCTCTAGATGGCGGGTAATTAATAGAACTAATGTCTTCTCTAGATTGTTTTCTCTACTATTTATCCATTTTTGGATCCACCCCACTAGTTAATTAGAATATTTTATATTTGTACCTATAGCTTATAACTCCGTTGTCTTATTTCTTTTAGATGCCGAAGGTCATTTTTGCTCCCTTATGCTATTGTTTTATGGGTGTACTTCTGATTCATATTGATCTGCTTTGGGCATCTGTAGACATTAATATAATCTCTCTCTTTCTTTCTTTCTCATATACAGGAGAAATAGCAATCATCATATTGATAAGGGCCTCTTTGTAGGTTTACGTATTGGCCATTGTTGGGTGTACATTGGCAAGCTTCATGATTGAAAGGGCTCGGATGATTACAAGACGGAAACAGTTTTGTGTGCAACTTGGATATCATAACAATAAGTATCATCTATGTTGCAAGGTTCAAAGCGGAGTTCAAATTCATTGACTATAAAATTCAAAAAAAGCAACTGCGAAAAAACCTGATTAAATTTGGTGTGAAGTTTGAGAAATATAAACATTCATCATATATAAATATAAATTTATTAATCTAAAAAAGCTAATTAAGAAACAAAAATGATTATAAATGAACAAAAGTAACATATAATATAAGATACGTTAGATATTAAAACAAACTTTATTTGTTAAATAAATCATTATCTCCTTTACTTCATTCTAAACTTTATTTAAAAATATGTTATTAAATTTTCTAATTAAAAAATACATATCTATACTTTTAAAATAACATATTCATAATATACTTTATCTCTGAACTAAATTAAAGACAGTAAAATATAATTTATATCTTCCTATAAAACAACTATAAATGAACAAAAGTAACATATAATATAAAACAAACTTTAGATTTATTAAATAAATTATTATCTCCTTTACTTTTTTTTACTTTATTTAAAAATATGTTATTAAATTTTTTAATTAAAAATACATTTTTACACTTTATAATTAATAATTAAAAAACACATATCTATACTTTATAATTAAAAAAATACATTTATGATATACTATATCTCTGAACTAAATTAAGTACCTTAAAATATTATTTATAACTTTCATATATACTAGGAAGTTAAAAGTTAAATCAAAATGAGATAAACATAAAGGTTAAAGCATTAGATTTATTTATTTATCATCTTCACAACTTGCTTGTGGGCATTCACAATGTATTATATATCTGTGACTGCTGAAATTGTGACATAGATTGAATCCCGTGGGAGCTTCCACTGGCAGTTTCAGTACTGGAATGGAGGGCAGCCACAAACCCTTGTCCGTCAGTGTAATTAATCCCCCTCACCTCCTGTGCCTCCTCCTCTAACACCTTCTCTTTGTCTGTAAAAGCCCTTCTTTTTGGGCCCTTGTTTTCCTTATGTCATGTGAGTACCTAAAGGCACTCCCATGGCTTTTCTCCAGGAAGCTGGGGCAGTTGAGTGGCGACTATCTATATACTGTAAAGAAATAGCTGCCTAGCTTTGGTTTGCCCTCATCCATGTAGTATGGTATATGAGGCACTCAGACTACTTAACCAGCTACCCTCCCTCCACAACATCTCCACATCTTTCAACCTAACCTAACCTAATCTTACAAGATCTGTCAAATAGGTAGCTTTGTTCCATGATCTGACAGTCTTCCAACACTTGGAAACACTGGGAATATGTTGGAAGTAGTCGTCAGGCACCAGTGAACAATGAAATGGGGCTCTGCAAGTGCTATTCAAATTATGACGGATAGATGCCCTTCATACTTGCTGAAGAAAAGTTTGCATTTTTAATGTAGTCTTTCAGGGGTATGTTTCAAGCAGCATTTCCAGAAAATAAATACAACTGAAATGCATTCAAACCATAATTACCAAATGTGGCCGGATTGATCCAGATTTTTCAGCTGGCCCATAAGTTTTCTTTGTGTTGGTCCTGTTTTTTCCCCCATTTTTTTTTGTTTTATAGGTTTTTGCCATAAAATGACACTCACCACCCTTATATATTATTTAATATTGAATATATCAACTTTTTATATTATGTTAGTAATGTTTTTCATTGTATTTGTTAATTTTTGCATATTTATAAATTACGCTCATATATAATATTGAATATTTCACACCAGATATTTCTGAACTATGTCAAGAGTTCCAGATTTTCGAATTTTTTCCTCCCGTGTGGATCCAGATTTCTGGACTTGGTAACTATGATTCCAAGTCTTAAGAAAAACACATACCTTTGGATTTGAGACCCATAGCTTCCAGCAAACATATCAAAAAGAGATTCCGTCTAAACAAAGCTTCAAACACACATCTAAATAGTAGACGAATTTTTGGATTATGCACAAATTTATCAATCTCAATGTTTCTTTGCAGTAGTTGCATGATAATTGAATTATAAACAATTGAGACATGGCCTCTAAATATTAAAAAAAAGGATTTAATGAACAGTTAAGCTTATTTAAGGAAAACGCAGTGTTTTCCTCAATTATGACCTTAGGATTCATCGATCTCCAATTATATTATAAATTTCCATTGTACTTGTTAGAAATATATTATATAATTATATAACACAATCACGTAGGCTCTTCACACCAACATATAGTGTAGAAAGTTATGGCAGGTAGGGTGGTTAAGACGAGTTCTCGAGTCTTAACATATAAAAGGATAGCCATATTGTATATGGATGCACTCTTATTTTTATTTGGAGATCCAGGGTCCAAGGCTCTCCCCAGCCCCATCTCTCATATTTCTGCTCAACTATTTATTGGCATTTTTACTTAAAATCACCATGTATCATGATTCTCTATATACCTATATCAGTCTGCCCAAAACTGCACTTTAAAGAGCAGCAAATACCACCAGAACTACGGACAACAACTTTTACAATAGTTCTTCAAGGTAGGCAAAATACAATCCTGAAATTTTTATCATAGAATTTTCCTATAACCAGTATAGAAACCAGCATTTACAGCTATACCAAAAGGACCCTAAACAAAGAAGTTGATATAGCTATTAGCAGCAGTTAGAAAAAAATATAGACATTGGAAGGTGCACCCAAAAATTAAACTCATTAGAATCTTTGCAGTTTGGAGCAGCTGTTTCATCCTAGGTCTTCAGGGTGGACGGTTCCTGGATTGGAGTTTGCACTCCGCTGCAACAGTTTCCTTTTTTGTGTAGACATTCTATACCAGTTCAATGAATAGTTTTTGTATGTCAGGCATTGCCTGCATAAACTACCATTCACAGTGATAGAAAATCTCTTCCAAGGTCTTGAGAGGATGGGCAAAGTCACCATTATCCTCTTGGTGCATGATCTTGGAATCCTCACTCTTTAAACCAACCTCAATGGCTGGCATCTTTGAGCCTGAAAGAGTGTCCCCAACATAATAAGAGCAACATATTGCCACTCTTTCCAGTGACTACATGTTTTCCCCATATTCATGTGTCTTGTACAATCAATGTGAATGCCTCTTGTGTGTTGAATTAACGTCATATCATAGGGTATACCATTTCTGCTGCCTATTATTATGTGTCTGTGCAGAAATCACTTGTGGAAAAACAGGTGTAGTCGCGGTCTCAGAATGGTTTTGTCCTCTTAGGCAGGCTAAGGGTGGTCAGTGTCACTTGGGGGCTAGACATATGACAACTGGGGCTGAGATGCTATTCGACAAGTGTTTCTCTAACAACACTTTTGTGGCTACATGACCAAATATGCATTGCTTCTTGCTGCTTGACCCGGTGAAAGTTTCCATGTTACCACCTTTAGCCATGTCGGATCTTGTTGCAGAACAAGAAAGCTAACATCATAACTGCCTAACTCCACATATGAAGACTGACCAAGAAATTGTAGTGGTAAATAGGGCATACCACACGATTTTCAATAATAGGTTAGTGCAAACCTATAGTATTGCAATGATTGTTCATAATCATGCCCTGATCAAATGATCTGTAAACTCTTCAACTTTGGAATTATCCACAAAATCACAAAATAAACGCTGCTGTTCTACTTTCTATTAGAAAATGACAGAGATAGCTAGTGAATGAATTATGCTTATGCTTAGAATCCACAATTGCAGGAAAGGAAAGAATTTAAGCTCATAAACACCAACAAATTTTATCCTGAGAAACCTCCAGAGGAGGAAAAACCAGTCGGGAAGGGCAATTGCTCTTTCTTCCCACTTTTATTGGCCAATTCAAAATAACAAGTACAGAATTTACAATAAGTATGAAAGAGAAGTAGATAATATCTCACACTTCCTCCCAAATACTTGCTTGCTCTGTCTCAACACTCCTTTCTTCTACAAAACACAATTCCAGCACTAAGAACTTCTTGCTCACTTGCTTTCATGCTTCGACGAGCCTTTCTCATGTCCTCCCGTGCACTGGAGAATGGGAAAGGTCATGGAGGAGAAGAGACACAGACAACCTTCCAAATTTTGGGCTGTTCGTTTCATATTTTTGTTTTTTGTCCGAAAGAGCCAGGACCGCCGCCCAATGCAGACCGGCAGTCCCAGGACCGCCACCCTGGTTGGGCAGCGGTTCTGTAACCGCCGCTCTGCATAGAGCGGCGGTCTTGTTACTAAAAAGACAGAACCTCCGTGTGTTATTTTTCCTTCTTCGTGCTGACTGTTTTGATGAAGTAGAGTCATTTTGGATCCCTATGGATCATCAAAATAGCTAACTGACAGGATAACATTCACATGCTTGAGATTCAACTTTGTTGTTTGCACCAAAAATCTGATGTCGGATATAAACACAAGCATGTCAAAGATAATGTCCAGTACCATCCCGTCAACTCCCAAAGTAATAAAGGTAATACTGAATTCAAAATCTGTCACCCCACATCAAATTGAAGGTTGATCTGACGTTTTTAAGACCAAAATTTCCTCTTAAATGTCATTAGCTTGAAATAAAAAGAAGTGCATGTATTAAGGTTTCAAGACCAAAATGTTATGTCCTCTTCATTTTATTTGTAACGCATCTTGGTCTTTCACTCTAAATTTAGTAAAACCTTTGTGTTCAATGCTATCTGTGCTTTCCACGCTGCATGGGAGATGGGCGTTTCAAGTAGCAGCAGAGTGACTCCCTTTGTCAAAAACCTGGTTCCTATTTCTTCATACATAAGCATACTTTAGATCTCATAGGCCCTTGATTGGTTTTGATGTCACAACTAGGCTTGTTAGTTGCCAATTGTCACATGTCTTTATCTTTCATCTCCATGTTTGATTTTGAGAGTGTAGAGTCATTCTCCATAATCTTGTTTTGCAACCCCTGATTCTTAGCTTCCATAAGGTACAACTTGATTCTCTTGGCTTTGAGCACATTGTTAGATTGAATTGCAAGGTTCATGGCATTACCAAAAGAGCATGTTGCCTTTATATATACAGAAAACTCTTTCAGTCCCTATGCTTCGTGGTTTTCCTTTGGAGCCTCCATCTGAGTTCAACTTCATTTAAATCTCTTTTGGGGGCGAGGGGGGCAGCGGCGAGGATGAGCATTCCAAATCTCCTTAGGAATTTCTTTATCAATAGGCCTATCATTTGGAGGAGAGGGAGGGTGGATCTCCAGATTAAACAGAATACCCAATGCTAAGAAATTTTTCAGCCTTTTGGCTAGCGAAACAGATCTGGTCTGCCAAAGACAACTGAAATCACATTTAAATTCTGTTAGTCTATGTTATCCTTGAAAGATACTCTTGTTTCTCGAAATATTATCTATATCAATAGCCCCATCATTTGGAGGAGGGTGGATCCCCAGTTTAAACAGAATACCCAATGTCGAGAGAAAGTTTCAGCTTTTCGGCTAACCAAAACAGATCTGGTCTACCAAAGACAACTGGAAACACATATTCAAATTTGGTTTGTCTGTCTATTTTATCATTGAAAGATTCTCTTGCTCCACTACAACTAAATTATCTGTCACACAAAGGAAGGGCTGGGGCGCCAAGTAGTTTGTAGGATTTGAGAGGTATATGGGCGTCCCTTCCATTTTTTCCAGAAATCAGTTGTAAAAGATGGTTTTATATTTTGTTTTTCAAAGCAAGTGGATCACGTGGCCTATGGTTTATGTTTTGTCTTCAGTTGAGCTATCATTACTCAATGTTGAGAGAAAGTTTCAGCTTTTCGGCCAACCAAAACAGATCTGGTCTACCAAAGACAACTGGAAACACATGTTGAAATTTGGTTTGTCTGTCTTTGTTATCATTGAAAGATTCTCTTGCTCCACTCCAACTAAATTATCTGCCACGCAAAGGAAGGGCTGAGGTGCCAAGTAGTTTGTAGGATTTGAGAGGTTTATAGGCGTCCCTTCCATTTTTTCCAGAAATCAGTTGTAAAAGATGGTTTTATATTTTGTTTTTCAAAGCAAGTGGATCACGTGGCCTATGGTTAATGTTTTGTCTTCAGTTGAGTTATCATTATTTACGCACCATAATAAGGCAAAGTTGTGAATTAAAGGACTGTGATACCATCATGTGATGAGGCATCAGACATGATGTTCTCAGTATGCTTCAATTTATTTCTAGTTACGTCCATTGGTAAGGTATGGATGCCTTGATCACTGTGGCCAGTTGTTGCACCTACTCTCTTGTTTTCAACATGTACAAGTGGGATTGAGAGATCTTGTACAAGTCTATTGTCACACCTTATGTAAAGTCCT
Source organism: Taxus wallichiana var. yunnanensis (assembly GCA_018340775.1). Taxonomy (NCBI): domain Eukaryota; kingdom Viridiplantae; phylum Streptophyta; class Pinopsida; order Cupressales; family Taxaceae; genus Taxus; species Taxus wallichiana. The sequence goes on along the minus strand of CM031244.1, from coordinate 374,688,481 downwards.
ACTTGTGTTCTCAAGAGCATGCCCTTGTAGACATCTTAGGGGGTACTTTTGTAGAATAGTATTACCCATTCGCCTGCTAGGTTAAGCTGTCTTAAGTTAGTTACATAGCAAAAGGTATCATAAAACACGCGACCTTTGATGATTACCTTCAACTCATATTCTGGTTTACTTCTATTTGGTATTGAAACATCATTGATTATAGCAATATATAGCTGTTATTTGCATAGTGAGTATACTGATGTATTCTGTTATATTTCTGCTGTTATTGTTGTTTGTGCACCTATCATATAATCTGTAAAAGAACACTTGAGGTTCCATGTATGTCATTATTTGTGGACACAGCAGTTTTGATTGTCAAGGCAGTGAACAGCTTAAAACAGGAGAAGAGCAAAGCAAAAGGTAAGGGATGTGAAAAGGTCCATATGGACATTGATGTAAATCAGATTCCTGTCAGAGAAGTAGAAGTTGATTCGTTATCCACCAAGATTGGACAAATAGAAGTATCACAGACTGAACCTGAAGGGGTGACATCAGCATCCAAGAAGGATTCGGGGCTGATTGTTTACACCCGACGCTGTAAGAAACACCATTCATTAGGACAAGTTAGTGCTCCAGAAAAGTGAGAAACCATAACACAAAGGAAAAATTGCTAAAGAGGAGGAAAATGGATTCAAGCCATCTCTGAATTCCAAATCTGATAGGTTTTGTGGTTAATCCAATCAAGACCTGACAACACATTGCCTAAACTGGGAATCCTATTGGAAAGGCATAGGTATAACACAAGATAAAGCAAAGTTCAAGTATTTTCCTGGAACATTTGCAAGAATAACCAACAGAGTGTTCGATCAATTAGAAACAGATGAGAGCTCCTGGCAGAAAATTAAAACTGTGTATCCCAAGGTATTCAAGAAGTGGTATAGTTATGCCCAAATCCTAAACAAGCTAACTGGTATAAAACAAGAATAAGGACTACAACAAAAGGATGTTAAATATTTTGTAAATTCTGGACAATGTCAACAATACTTTGTAATGGATGAAGAAAAGTGTTCGAGAAAGTTGAAGGTTAGTACCAACATTGAAATACCAAGTTATATATTACGAAATGTTGGATGTTGAGCAACAAAAATTCTTGCAAAAAAAGATGAAGATGAAGATGCACACGAGTCCAAATTGGAAGGAATCTTAAAATTACCAAATAAGAAAGATGTCAAGAAAGTATAATTTGGGAAAGCAGGAATCTGGTCTTTGAAATGCAAGGCTGAAGGTCACAGGGAAGAGGAATGTCTCGTAAATGTGGAATTTGCAGTGTAAGAACCCATGACATCAGTGAATGTCCTTTTAATATTAAAAATAACAAAATAGACAGAAATCATATGATGTACAACAAACACCATCAAGTGGAGGATATAGTATATTAGAAACAACAGAAGCAATAGATTGTCAGGTAACAGTAGTGGTGGAAGCAGAGGACAATGAATTCCAATTCCAAAAGATGAGAAAAGTAGATTGATCAATTACGAAAATGTAATAAATGGGAACACTTTGCTCCGGAATGCCCAAATAATGAAAATCAGATCCAAAAACTATGTACTGAATGTGGCCCAAGTGGGCAAAAGCTAAAAACAACAAACATTGTAGAAATTGAGCAAGAAGTTACAGAAATATTTCTTAGCTGTTACAAGGGTTACTAAGAAATTGAAAATGGATGTAAAATGCTCAAGCAGACCAAGTTGGATGGGTGTATGAAACTGCACCACCACGAAAAATAAGGAGAGAAGGATCACGAACCCTATATGGGGACAGACCAATACAACAACTGTCATTAATACATGGAGTTATGGTAACAGTACGTCAAAGTATTGATGGACAGTTCAGGATGACTAGCCCGACCATAGTCATGACAGTCATCACAGCCACCACAAACAAGACAAACCACAGAAAAAGAGACGTGTTATTATTGGGAAAGATCGGAGTTTCTAAAATAGCAATTGAAATAGGAGATATGGTGTTACCAAATGCGCTAATAGATGAAGGATCAGGTGTGGACATATTACCTGAAAAGTTTGGAAGAGTTTGTGGAAGCCACCACTGTTAAGAAATGATTTTAGATTGAAATTAGCAAATCAGGAACAGATTGACCTGGTGGGTATTCTTATTGATCAAGAATTTATGATAGCCAGAATAGTAATAAAAGTAGTTATTGTGTTTTTAAGAATGGGAAGTGCTCTTAAACACTATGATGCTATATTAGCACGACTGTGGTTGGAGCAGGCGAAGGCTTTTCATATTGGGAAGTTAAAACAATTGCAGTAAAAATTGGAAAATCTTGATAAACATTGGACACATTAAAAGACCAAATACTTGGCGAAGAACACTCTAGTTCAAGTGGAGAATTTGAACCCGATGTCGAGGGTGTACTAACTATAGATTAATGTTCAGTGGATGGTAGGCACACAGATTGAGGTTTGGTACATTGACATACAGGTGAGTACCAAATTCTGAATGCAGTATACATATTAGAGGTGAAAAAGCAGGACAGATCTTTCAGAGATTGGCAAAAAAACATTTATAGATTTAGAAATAATCATAGAGGAGGATAAGGGTGTATGCCAAAGCAATGTTGTGGATAAAAATGACTATCTACCATGTTTCAGTGAATATCAAACAGGGGATGTTGAAAAAAATTTGCTGCCTGCATACGAAGTCACACAAGAATCAAAGATACTATATGCAGGGCCAGCAACTTGGCAAATCAATTTAGGTACCAAAGAAAACAAGCAAAAGATAACAATGGAGACAGATTTGGAACCCAAATTTGCATTAGCAGTGCTAAACATATTTATGGAGCACAAAAAGTATTTGCTTGGACTTACAAGAAGTTGAAAGGAATGCCCAAAAACTCTGAACATCATACTGAATTAATACCTGGTGCAACACCTGTAAGAAGAAGACCATATAGAATGAATCCATGGCATGCAACCTGTGTACACGAGGAAATTGATAGAATGTTAGAAGCAGGTATAATTCTTGAAGTAGCAACAAGTGATCTTGGTATCACCAGCCGTGATATCCCCAAAGAAAATTACAGTTAAATTAAAGGTATGTGGTGATTTTTGGAGTCTAAATAATGTAACCAAGAAAGATCCATTATTTACAGAAACTGTTTTAGAGGAGGTAGCAGGTAGTGAATTGTATTCCTTGTGAGATGGATTTTCGGGTTACAACCAAATTGGTATAGTGGAGGAAGATAAGTTAGAAAGGACAATTATATTGGAGTTTGGAAGTTTGGAACATATGCATACAATAGGATGCCATTTGGGCTATTATGGAATGCACCCTTTACATTCCAAAGGAATTTTTTTTTGTTAGGATAATTATTTAATCCTGGTGCTATTGTGTCCTATAGTTTATATAGATTTACCACCTTATTAATCTATTGTTAGTGGTTGGTTATTGGTGGTGATTACATCTGAACTGGTTTGGGTGATTACACCCAAATTAATTCGGGCGTTTGTATTAAAGTAATATTTATTCATTGAGAGAGTAATACAACATACCACTTGGTGAAATTATTTGGTTTGCATTCATTTTTGTGTTGTCTATTTGTCAACATGTGGTTTTCAGAGTGTTCTAAGGTCAAAAGAGATTTGTGGAGGGAGAAGAAGATGAAATATTGGAAGATATTGTGGCTGCAAATCAGTTTAGATTTAAAAACATAAAACCAAATTTTTTATTTCTTGTATTCATAATTTTTTGTTCCATACTTTCTGCATGTTAAAGCTTTGGAAGAATGTAAAACCAGATTTGAAAATGAAAGAAAAGAAAGCCATTTGTTTTTCTTACTGAAGTTCCAGACTGAAGTGTCAATACAAATTATGCATCACTGTTTTTCTGAGTTGTACGGCTTGTATGTACTGAGAGGAAGAGGCTGTACTATGTAAACTTACATTTCAGGAATGAGAAGAAAGAGGTATGTGGTGTGGGAAAAGTTTTAAAATCTTTTTCTATTGTACTGTTGTTTCCATATGTAGCATAGGGGCATAAGAAATTTTGCTGTTTTTGACTATGAGAGGAATGTACAGACATAAAACGATTTGTCCTTTGTTTTTGCTATGAGACGCCATACGGAAGTATACAGATTGTTTACTTTCTTGAAAGAAAGGAGTGTGGGTATGCTGTATGCTGCCTGCATAAATGAAGAGGTTTGATGCTGTATGGAAATGAATAACACAGTTAAGTGAGAAAAATAAGTTGTGCAATTTTTTTATTTACTGCCAGGTATACAAAAGTCAACCCATTTTATTCTTTATTTTTTTTGTAGTCTGTGTTATTTTGACAATGGGTTGTATACAAGTTTGGTATTAGTCTTTTCGAACAGTTGCATTGGAGGATTGGTAGATTTTCTTTCACTTAAAGCATTCTAACATAATAGTGGTCATGTGTTCATATCTCAAAAAGCTTGCAAATCTGTAATATGTACATATAACCCTATTTCAAACTCAAGCTTGTCACATAGGTGAAAGGATAGATGTGGTTTGGTGGAAGATACACATTAATTGTCCAGAAATTCCATGTTCAAGCCCTCTCCACTTCAAAAGTATCTTTTTGTAAACTTGCCAAACTGAATTTTTGTCAATTATTATGATAAATCAGATCCCTGTCACTATTTGGTCATGTGTTTATATCTCAAAAAGCCTGCAAATCTGTAATATGTACATATAACCCTATTTCAAACTCAAGCTTGTCACATAGATGAAAGGATAGATGTGGTTTGGTGGAAGATACACATTAATTGTCCAGAAATTCCATGTTCAAGCCCTCTCCAGTTCAAAAGTATCTTTTTTTAAACTTGCCAAACTGAATTTTTTTCAATTATTATAACAAATCAGACCCCTGTCACTATTTCTGCCTTAAATTTTGCATATCGGAATATTTTTCAAAAATTTCAAGTGTTTCGGAAACAAGATTCCACTAGCCTTTCAATGAGTGGCTACACAACAGGTTTCAAAATGTTCAGCTGGTAGATTATAAAGTTTGAAAACTCATACAGAGACCAGAATGTGTTTTGGTGTGGGGCAAAATGCCAAAAACTGCCTAACATATGCACAAAACATAAAAACATGATAAATTTCACATAAACATCATAGATGATTGTCGATCTAAGTTGCTTATTGATGAGTGATTGACATATGACTTTCACACTTGGTTGAGTCACCAGATGTTGATCTATCTATTTGTAATTTTGTACACTTGACTTGCACTTGCCAGAATACCTATTGTGGAGGATTAGAGCCCCTGTATGAATATCTTGTTGCTTGAGATTTGATGATTGTTGCTGTGATTGATTATTTGATGTTGGGGTTCGATACTTGTGATTGACATGTGTGCCGACCTTTGGTTGTGGATTTTGCACATTGTCTATTGTGTTTGAGTGATTTCATGTGTGAGGAGTTGTCCCAAATGTGTTACTTGGAGACTACTCATATTGGCGACTAAGGAATGGCCATCCTTGATTACATCTTATTGTGGATTGCAACAGTACAAACTATTATAGTATTGGACAAAGATTTGTCTTGGTTATTGCTGTATTCGGGATGGAACATGTGGTCTTAGAATGTTTGATATCCAGATTTTGAGTGACTGATGTTTAGACCAACAATTGGCACATCAGTTTTCATAGATTATAGAGTTTGACATTTATATTTGAGAGATTTGATTATGGTGTTTTTGAATGACCATGCATGGTGTAACGCCCACATGTCATATCTTCCTTTTAATTTAAATTTAAGCTAAACTAGTTAATTAAGATACATTAGCAAGTGTTAATAAAGCAACAATATTTCCCAAATAATTAAACACATGCACAACAAATTAAAACAAACAAAATTAAAAGAAAGGAAACACATTACACCCATGGCCACATAAATGAGGTTACACCCCCTATGGGAACCTCCTAACAAAGCATGCAACAACACAACATAACATTATACACAAGTTGTCAAATTTTGGCCATGTTGCACAACACCCGACATCCTTCCGTGGTTGGTCCCCTATCCCCTTTTGATGTATATGATATAATGTCCCTGCAACACAAACAAAATACCTCTCTGGCCTTACGGCCGTATCAACAACATCGAGAATAATATACATATAAAAATAAATAATCGTCATCCAAAATTAACAATTTTATCATCTATCATCATACAATTAATTCGATTTTAACATCCATAAAATCATAATTCTACTCAAAACATCCAACATAGGCTATGCATCCGAATATGACATGTTAGTATAAAATCAGAATACTGCAAATCAACATATATAACTGTCCATCATCGTCATCTAGTGCATCATAATCAAAATGTAAATCACAACATATCAATAGTCCAAATATTTGCATAGCCTGTTATCTACTAATTAAGATATAATAATCAAAATGTCTAAGTATCAATCCAACAATAATAACATCATAATGAAATAGTGTCGAAGAGGAGTGGGCACTACACATGGAGCTAGTTAATCATATTTTGAGTTTCGACATAATTTTTCAGTCGAGAGAATTTTTATAATGTGTTGACATGTGCCGACATTTTTTGATTTCGAGAGCTTTGTGGACAAGGATTGGTTCATGTTATAACTTTGACAGGTTAGGCATTATAATGTAGCTATAGCACACTTATGTGGTGTTTGGATTTTACTCTTGAGAGTTAGCTTGAGTTATCCTTTTTTGCTCTCTTTGGCACATGATTGATCGGGACACACTGTGAGTAGATGTGATTCTTTACAGACTTGGAGATGGCTCACAAGGAGCAATTTCATCATGATTTGGGGCTGTCAGAGTTTTGATTGCGTCATTTGCATTGCAATAGTTGTAGAGATTGATGACTCAATAGAGTTAGGCTTCCCGAGGTGTTTGTTAGGAATGTTATTTAATCCTAAGACCTATTGTGTTCTATAGGTAATACTATAGATTTGGCACCTTATTAGTCTATTGCTAGTGGGGGGTTATTGCTGGTTGTTAACACTTGAATTGGCTCAGATGGTTGTATTTTTATACTATTTATTCATCGAGAGAGTAATAAAATGTGTTACTTGTGAAATGATCCTTGATAGAGTAATAGAATATGTTGCTTGTGAAATGATTTGGTTGTCATTCATTTTTGTGGTGTTTATTTGTCAACACCTTTGTTTTTATAGAAATGTTCACTAAGGATTTAAAACCTTTTTGGATGATGGTGTATTCATGGGCAGTGAGATGATCATTTATGGGCATTATCTCTATGTATGTGTTTATGTTGGGAGGCAAGGCTGCCTTTGAATCAAAGGAAATGTCAATTATTAGTTTCGTTCATAGTTACCTAAGTCTTGGGGATGAGGGGACAATGGGACCGGTGGTTAGGTAATGCGGTGTCCAAGATGGCCAATATTTTTCCAGATTTTGGGGAGAGCGGGAAAATGCTGAGTGGATGACTATTAAAATGAAATATTAAAAATAATTTAAAAATTTTCAATAAAATTTAGTTGAATAAACATTATTTAGTGTTTCGAGGGTACTTTTGGGATAAGGGTTCAATTTTTTTAAAAATTAAAAGATTTTTTTGGGGGTGGGGTTTTGTTTTAAAGTAAAAGCGTCATAAAAAAGTAAACAAATTAAAAAATTTAAAAAAATTAAAAAAATTAAATAATTTGTTTGGGAACATTCTTGAAACATCTTGGATGCCACCAAAATGTAGGGGATCATCCCGCATAACATTGATTGCTATGTTAAGCGGGAATGAAAATGGACCCAAACACAATAAAAATAATTAGTGACTTGCATGACCTAAGGATGTGGGGAATAAACGTCTAGGGCACATTGGCTACTATATAATAGTTGTCAATTTTTTTGCTGGGCTATGAAGCCCATTGGATTTATCTTGGAAAGAAGTACCATTTGAATGGGGTGAGAAATAATAGGAAGCATTCAAGAAACTAATTCACACCCAAATTGTGTTAAAGAGTTGCATATACATGTGAACGCTTACAACTACACTATTAGGTGCACATTAGCACAAGGAGGACCACATAAGCTGGACCACCCACTATGTTTCTCAAGCAAACTGTCGTCAACAGTTGAAAAATAATACAACTACAGAGAGAGAAGCATTGGGAATGGTTTTCTCAGTCTAGAAATTCTTTCACTATTTATTTTCAAGCACATGAACATTCTTTGTAGATGGTCAAACACTATATATTTGATAAATAAGTCTGTAATTCATGGCAGAATGTCGAGATAACTTTTTATTATTATAAGAATTTATATTTTCCGTGGTAGTAAGGAAAGGAAAGAGTCACATGGCAGTAGATCATTTAATCAAGAATTAAGAATGGTAAACCAGTTAATGGAGTGACTTGTAACCAATGACTGCCCAATTTTTTGCTTATTTCAGTTGTAGTGTTGCCATATTGGTATGGTGGTGTGGAGAATATTTATAGTCAAGGACATTCATAAAAAGAGGTATATCAACTTATGAACACAAAGATGCAGATTGTTATGTGCGACGACCACCAAAAGTTTGGCAATTGCCAAACAAAACAAAAGTAAGGAAAATCGTTGATTTGAATGTGACTACCGAGTAAAGAAGAAATTTGATGATTGCTGATGAGCCAATAGAAGTAAGAGAGTGTCAGACTGAAATGAAGACAGATCCACCTATAAATAGTCACCACACAATAAAAGATGTGATGATCAAGGACAACAGTTTAATTCACAATACAATGAACAGGAAAAAGGTGATATTCACGTCCAGAAACCGTTGAAATAAGAGAGTGAGTGAAGACTGCCAAATGAAGCATTGATTGGTGACTGGTGTGATGTCTTGTTAGTGAACACACCAAAAGCATTCAACGAGACATTATTAAAAGCAAAACAAATAGTGATGGAAGAAATAAAATGTTGCAAAAGCATTCAATCAAAAGAAAAACAAACTATGGAAGGTTATGCCCATACTGCATTTTCCATTTTTCAGAGAATGAAGAAATTTACAGAGTGGATGGTGACTCCTGAGATTTCACAAAAATTGTGAAGAACAAGATTTTAGGCTGGTTAGAAAATGGGTAAAGGCCAGAATGTATAGAGGCAAGAAGCAAGATAATTCTTCTCATGAGCAAGCGCTGTCTAATACACATTTACAACAGACATCCAAGTAGATAGCAATGCCAACATTTTTGAACCTTGAAATGGTAAATGCGGAAAACAAATAGATAATGGAAGAGAAGAGAAAGAAATGGAAATGGCAAGATTGCTATTTTTTTATTTTGAATAGATGCTTCATATATTAACAAAAACAATATTTACAACAAAGGGCTGTACAAAAGAATGAGCTGTACAATGGTATTTACAATGAAATCACAACTTTGTCCTTAAAGCAACAAGGACAGCAATAAAAGCAGAATAATCTCTAGGATCAAATTGTTTAGCTTCCTTGATCAAGAGATATCCTTTAGCAAGTAATTGCATTCTAACTTCACTTCTCCAAGTGTGACAGAAATCAGCCAAATTGCATACCTCATTCCTGTTGGCAAGATTGCTATTTGTTAAGGCAATTGTTTAAAATTAACACATTGCATGGTTGCTTCATGCTGTTAAAAAAACAAGAGTCTTGCAGCATATAGATATTCTTGTATTGCCTATTGATGACATGCATATGGAAGTTTGGTCGAGGAGTATGATTCTGCAAAGCGCACATACATAATGAAATGGTTACCCTCAATACATAATTGGTGCATGAGATATTTGGGTTGCCTATGGAAGGGTTTCTAGTGGTTACACAAAGATTGGAAAAGGCCCAACAAGAAAGGTTTTTGAGAGATAGTCATCAAGGGAATTGGATAAAATAGGGACACAACACGTTATAGATGTTGATGCAATCACTGATAGGGTTATAGGAGCTATATTGGACTTTTCCTTAGAAATGTTATTTGATATAGAAAGGAATGGTGCGATGCCCTTTTTATATTTGAGATACGTATAGGGTCACAAATGGGAAACAATACAATCGGGCGGATTATATTCGTCCAAGAATTCACATGGAATTGGTGAGGTGTAAACATAACAAAAATAGTGAATTTTGTTGCTCCTTGCACACATGTCATTATGTACCCATGTGCTAACAATCTCATGGAAGCACAAACAATTGCATGAATGATGAGGTTATTAAATTGGCCGAACAACAACCAAAATTACTATTGGTATATTAGAGAGGAAGGAATAGCCAAGAAAATGCCAATTAGAAGAGGAAATTGGAGAGAGGAGTAGATGCATTAGGACAGGTGGTGGCTTTGAAGCAACTTAAGAAGGTGATTGAGGAAAAAGCAATGCTGCCACCATTTGCAAAGTCTGTTTTTGCTGCTCTGGAAACAACTGAGACAGCAACAACATTAGGAAGCAAAGCGAGTCATTTATCCTTTTGCCATATGATATGTTCAAAGAAATAAAACCTATTCCACTCATAAAACACACTTTACATGCTCCTTTGTTGAGAGAGTGCCTAAAGGCTCCGTGTTTAAAGAAATTAAACCCACTCCACTCCCAAAACACACTCTGAACCCTGAGGAAAGGCAAAATTGTGGAAAAGATTACAAAAGAGGAAGTAGAGGTGGAGGGGCCTTCATAGGCTCTGGAAGGGGAAGTGGTTGATAATGAAGAGAAGAATCGATGAATTTGAAGAGAGTTTTCCTCAATTTCCACAAACCTTGTAGGATGAAGCTGGGTATGATGAGGATACAATTGGACACCTATGGATACTAAATTCACTTTGGGTCAATTAGTATATAATTTGGTAATCTCTGCTATGTTGTTCAAATCCACAGTTGATGAGGTACATGTTAATAAAAAAGTAGACATGGATTTAAATTATTTTTGGATCAAGCTGTCAAAGATGAGAGGAGCAATCAAAAGATTTGTGTTAAACAAGTCTCTGGTATGACCCCAACAGTTACAAAAATTTCAGGTCACCATGACTAATGCACCACTATCATTAGATCATGATACCATTAATTACGCTGAGAGGCGTTCCTACTAATGTTGCGAGCTGTTCTATTTTAATCTTGGCATTAAATTTGACGTCCATTTGACTGTCACTTAAATATTTTTTCTTTTTTCTTGGAGAAGTCAATCGAAAAATGGTAATATCTTGGCCATATGGTAATGTTTGGGCCCTTTTTTTTCCTGAATAGATTTGTTAGAGATTGACACTATGGTGTGGCTAAATTGATGCCACTTGCCACATATCTGTGGGAAATTGGAAAATAATGTAATGAAATTAATAATTAGTGTGGTACGTGAAAAATCTAAGAAAAGAACCTTGAAATTGAAATCTATCGGCATATTTTAGATAGATATATTGTATTATATTTGTTTTTTATTTGTATTTTTGGCCTACTTATGGTATAGCTATCTCAAATACACCGAGCGATATCAATCTCAAGGCGCCTAAATTGGATTTGTCACATAATTCAGATAGGTGCCTTGAGATTGATATCTCTTGGTGTATTTTAGATTCTTGGTGTATCTTAGACAGCTGTATTTAAGATATTTGTGCTAGTGGTAATATTCATAAATAAACTCTGTTTCAAAAGTCCACTTGAAAGTTAATACCACCGATTGAATGAAGTATTGTGGTCATAGTGGGCTGAAGAAAATAAAGCTAAGGATGAGCATGTGAATGTGAAAATTAGGACTCTAATTTGGAATTGTCTAGTACTAAACAATAAATTCACACAAGACGAAAATGTCGAGGTAGAAGCAGATAACACCATTGCGCAACAACATGGATTATTGTAAAAGGTCTAAATTTCTTACAAGACTCCTGTGAATATAATTGATGAATTGAAGATTGGAATAAAAAAATTGAACAATGCATTAGCTGCATGTCAAAAAGTGAATATAAAGCTATGCATGGAAATTGAAAATTCAAAGAATTTACCATGAGCAAATTAATTTTGAAATGCATTTGGCAGAGACACTTCAAATGTTGCATATGCAAAGAGTAACAAAAGGATTTGTGATGCCCCAACATTTGTGTCCAACAGCATTCTTGCATCAACCAAAAACAAGAGTTAATGTTTGTGTGTGCGAGTTCGTGACAACATTGTGCGTGTCGAAGATGATCAGATGGGCCAGGAAGCGTCCCTAGAGTTCCAACACTCCAGGAAATCCATGTGTTGGAGGTTTTAGTCATCTAAACTAGGTTCAAATTGACATTTCTCAGGAAGACAAAACTGCTGGTTTATGCAGGTAGCGTTTTAGAAACTGCCAGTCTGCAGAAAGTGGTGGTATTCATCCGCGAGAAAACAAAACTCCAGTTAATGGCCCATAACGAGAAATTATCAGTTGCTAAGCATTCTCAATATGCTTGGGAATGTGAAGAGGCCCTGCAAGTTGTTAGATGCAGTCAAAAGAGATCCGAGAGGATCAGTTGGAGGAGCTTATAGTTGGAAGCAAGTAAGGAGGGAGCAAGAGAGTTTTTGTTAGGAGCTTGCTATGGGGAGTGTATGTCAAGTTCATTGAGGGACTGTGTTGTACTATTATTCTCATCTTCATGTTGTAGTTCAGTAATGCAAGTGCATTTATGTGTGTAATATCTGAATGAAGTCATTTATGCAATAAAGATTGAATTTTTGGGTTTCAAGTCCAAGTGTATGTCTTTAGTGTGTGTCTGTTTGAGAGAGAGTTCAAGACATTAGATGGTCTGTATGAGTGTAAAATATCCCTCGTTGAATACTACTTAAAAATGCACAAAATATTGAAAATTTGCAGCCAAATAAAATGCTGATTTTTGCAGATTTTTACAGTTAGGGCAGCGAACTAAAGAAAATTCATATCTCCCAAAATATCCATCCGAATTACTTGAAAATTTAAAGAGAGCTTGCTAATAATATAAAGAAATAAATAACTGTTTTTGAAATTTTCCAGATAATAAAATGCTGCTAAAAATTACAGCGTGCCCTAGACAGCTGGAAAACTTCTAAAATTCATAACTCTTCGAATACAAGTGCAAAAATTATGAAACTTTGGAAATAACATTTACAAATATAGGAGATGATATTCCAACCTCCAGATTTGAATTCGTACCACTGGAAACCCCTCAAATAAAGGCTGCAATATTCCAAACAAGTCGCCTAGCTTGGAAAAGGGTTGGAAATTGATGAAAATGCCTTCAAAGTGATGCTAATCCCTACTCAAATGGCTGCCATAAATCTGATCTGAATCCCCTCTGATTATCTTCACCAAATGTCTCCAAAACCCTCAAAACCCTTCCTCTGAAACCTCTGAAAATATCTCTATAAATCAGCCCTGAAAACAGCTCCAAAATGACAAGCTAGGGTAGATCTCTCACTACCGAAGAATGCCCTGCTAGCTAGGGATGGATCTCTCACCACCGAAACTAGGGTTCCTGTGGGATTTCACTCCACAAGCTATAGATTCACAAACAAGATTGCACATGAAAGAAGATAATTAGGTATGCAAGAATGATTTTCCTTTTTCCCCAACTCCTTATATAACTTCTTCCAAGGCAAAAGAGCCCCAATAAACCCTAGTCGCATTTTTCCCTTGGAAAGGTCAATAAAATAAAAGTAACTTAAGTTACTTTTCCCCTTTCAAGTCGCCATGGTCCAAAAGTGACCCCCAATGCAAAATTAGAACATTAGTACCATGTGACCCCTTCCCAACGACAGAACATAACATCTAGCCCCTCCAAAACACCTTTTCGCTATGTCAATGAAGAATTATAACAAAATGGACTAGATATTCATACTCAATAGCTCCCAGTGTCCAAAGCCCCTTGGGTATGACCAAGGCTTGGACTCGAATTGACCCTTAGGCATTTGGTGTAGGAAAGGGGACATTACAGAGTGGCTAACTATGCCATTCAGATTAACAAATGCACCAAGCACATTGACAAGAGGCATGAATAAAGTTCTGAAACCATATCTTGGTAATTTTGGTATTGTGTATTTGGATAACATCTTGATTTTTAATAGAAAAAAGAAGAATATATGTTGCATTTGAGGCTAGCTTTTTGCAAATGTCGAAAGAAAAGAAGATGCTTGTCAACTTAAAGTACAGTTTTATGAAAGAAGAGTTGGTTTACTTGGGTTATGTGATTTCACATGCCCGATTGATGATGATCCCAAAACGTAGGAGCCATTGTTGAGTGGGCATCACCAAAGAGCATGTTTGAGAAAAGTAGTTTTCATGTGTTAGCAAGTTTTTGCTTGTCAACTTAAAGAAGTACAATTTTATGAAAGAAGAGTTCGTTTACTTGGGTCATGTGGATTTCACATAATGGATCCCAAAAATGTAAGTGTTTGTGTTGAGTTGTGATCACTAAAGAAAATGTTTGAGGAACGAACTTTCATGGGTTAGCAAGTTATAACTAGAAGTTCAACAGAACATTTGTGGGATATGTCATCAATCATGGTAACAATGAGAGGTAATAGAAAAGAGTTTATATGGTTAGTTGCAGCAGAGTATAGCTTTCAGATTTTGAAGAAGAAGGTGATCGAGCAAGCAGTGCTAACACCATCAGATTTCTACAAAGTATTCCAAGTTGACTATGACATTAGTGGGACAACAATAGGTGTTGTTTTGAGTCAAGAAGGTAAGCCTATTGCTTATTTCAAGTTGAATGATGTTAAGAAAAAAAAAGTTAAGTTTATGATAAAAATTCTATGCAATTGAACAAGCACTTCAGAAATGGAGACACTACTTGCTACTGTAGGAGTATACATGGAACATCAAGCATTGCAGTTCATAAACAACCAAAGGTAAGTTAAACCAAAAACACATGAAGTGGGCTGAGTTTCTTCAAAGTTACTGATAGTTTTGAAGCATACAAGTAGGAAATCAAATAGAGTTGTTGATTCATTGAGTAAGAATGTTTTTCGCTGCATGAGATGAGAATATATGTTGTTGGATTTGACACTATGAGAGCTTTTTATGAAGAAGATTTAGATTTTAGAGATGCTTGGGCAGCGTGCAATAGTTGGATTTCTTTATACAAGAGGGATTATTGCTTAGAAACAATTGTGTATACCTCAAGCTTCTATCAGGAGAATTTGATAAGAGAAAAACATAGTGGACGATTAGCCAGTCACTCTGACGTGGATAATACATTGGTGCAACTGAGTGAGAGTTACTATTTGGTCTAATATGAGTGTGGATGTGACGATGTCTGTGCAACATTGCAGAGTTTGCCAATTTTTAAAGGGTAAAAATCAGAATATGGGTTTGTATCAGCCATTCCCAAAACCGGAAAGACTGTGGGAAGATGTGTGTATGGACTTCATTCTTGGAATGTCAAGGACACAAAAAGTTATTGATTGTATCTATTTTGTTACTGATAGATTCTCAAAGATGACATACTTAATAGTATGCACGAAGTCTAGTGATGTCACACACATTGTAACTTTGTTTTTCAAGGAGGTGGTTGAATGGTTTACCTAAGAACATTGTTTCAGATAGGGATATCAAAATTTTTGGTCATTTTTGGAGAACTTTGTGGAAAAATTCAAGCATAAGGTGGAGTTTCAGTTCAGCCTCAAAAACTTGGGAACATGGAGGTTGTGAATAGAAGCCTCAAAACTTGTTGAAATGTTTGGTTGGGAACAAACCCAAACAATGTGATATGATTCTAGCATAACCTGAGTTTGCTTACAACAACCCAACCAATAGAAGTACAACCAAGTGTTCATTTTAGATTGTGTATGGTTACAACACTAGAAGTGTTCCCAAGTTGAGAGACACAACTGATTTCAATGGAAGAAGTGCTGTAACAGAAGACTTCACTGAATATATGCATGATATACATCAGCAAGTAAAGGAGAAGCTGGAGAAAAACACCATGAAATACAAGTATTATGCTGATCTCATGCATAAGGAACAAGAATTTCAAGTTGTAAACTTGGTTTTGGCTCATTTGAAAAAAAAATGGTTCCCAAGAGGAACAGAAGATAAGCTCAAGTGGAAGAAGATTGGGCCATGTAAGGTTTTGAGGAAATTTGCAATGAGTGCTTATAAGATAGGGCCCCGGATGGGATCAATATCTCTTCTATAGTCAATGTGGCGAACTTGGTATCCTTACCATGAGGGAAAAACAAGTGATGAGGATGTAACTTTAAATATTTCAATGCTGGACTGGAAACAAAAGGTACTTAGAAGGTAGGAGAGGAGATTGATTCCAAAATCATCAAGAGAACAAGAGGTACGATACAAGGAATATTGGTTAAATGGAAGGATAGTGCATTCTGAGATCGCTAAACACTAAAGAACATTGAAGGAGCACACAAAAAGTTCACAAGAAAGAGATCATGGATCATTTAACTTATCAGGTTGTATGATGTAGGAGCATTTGAGTCCACAAGCAATCTTGCATCAAACAAAAAAAGAGTCAATGTCTGTGCATGTGTTTGCAAATTGTCAATTTCGTTGCTCTTGTCAAAGGTGATTAGAAGTTTAGAAGTGTCTCCAAAGATCCAACTGTCCAGATAGTCATGTGCAGGAGGTTTTAGTCATCTAACTAGGCTTAAATTGACTTTTCTCAGGCAGATGGTGAAATGGTCAGTTTATGCAGGTGGCAGTTTTGAAACCGACAATCAGAAGTCACGTCGGTTATGAAATTGCTGGTCATAAAAAGTGACAATTTTGTCTGCGAGGAATGCAAAATTCCAGTAATGACCCAAAACAAGAAAATGTCAGTTGCCAAGCTTTAAAAAATACTTGAGAATGTGAAGATGCCCTGCAAGTTGTCAGAGGCAATCAGAAAAGATCCAAGAGGATTAGTTGGAGAAGTTTTTGGCTGGAAGCAAGCAAGGAGAGAGCAAAAATGTTCAGCTAGGAGCTTGCTAGGGGGAGTTTATGTTGAAGAGTAGAAGAAAGAAAGTGTCAAGTCCATTGAGGGACTGTGTACTGGTTTTTCTCATCTTCATGTTGTAGTTTAGTAATTCAAGTGTGTGTAATCTTTGAATGAAGTCACATATGCAATAAATTCTGAATTTTTAGGTTTCAAGTTTGAGTGTATGCATTCTATGTGTGTCCATTTGAGAGAGTGAGTGTAGGCTGTGGAGAAAAGTTGACATTCATTTGGTACCCTCTTACCCTACCTGCATCAATTTGGTTCATAATTAATTATTGTCACAGGGGTCTCATGTCTCACAAGCAAGGTAGGGATCAACCAAGGTACAAGAGGACACTACAGATTCTGAAAAACCTACGGATCCACATGAGGTAGAATCTCAATCTGATCAGCTGAATGAAGTGTTTCTTATAGCCACAGAGATGGAGATCGCAATTCAAGATCACATTAAAGGGACAAGGACCCTCAACAGAACACAAAGATGTCAAACAGGAGCTTGTCTCTAATTTTAGGGGGCAATAATGTAGACAGCTTCGTGGGTACCTGGATACAAGGTGATAAGCCCAAAGTGATGAATTATATTCACTGTTTCTCCCCAAAAGTAACAAATTCTTGCAATGCTTGTGTGCTAAGTGGGTTCCCTTGCTTTGCTATTATTACCAAAAATACACGAGAAAAAAATGTCATTAGGGTAATGACTACTCATGGAGGGTATCTTGAGATGGCATAAATACAAACGAGTAAAATCCCACAAAAATTATGATCTAGTTGTATGTTATTTTGATAACAAAATGGTTTAATCAAAGGTGTGACCTTTGATGTTTTCCTTCAACTCATATTTATGTCACTTCTTTTTGGTATTGAAATGCTATTGATTATAGCGATACATATCTGTTATTTGCATATTATACTTATGCATTCTGTTATATTTCAGCTGTTATAACTGTTTGTGTACTTTCTATATAAGTTGTAAAAGAACGGTGTTGTCCCTATGCATGTTTACAGTGCCTTAGTACTATAATGATCTATGAATAAGGAGCTCATGTCACCTTGGCACAAGAAACTCCTGTTCTTTTCTGTCAAAGGAGATGATAATAATCTCCACGCATGGAGGATATTGGAGGAGGGTTCTAGGACAAAACATAGCCTCTGATGCATAGATTGACACATGATTCACGGGGCAAGATCCATGTGAATGGGGTGGATTAGAATGATGAACTGTAGGGGGATAAGATTTGTGGGCTACCTCCTAGGGGACAAGAGATAAGAGCTCATTATGGGCCTGACAATAAAAATGAACAATAGCCACTAATAAGCTGGGAAATGTGAGCTGCATAATCAATGGCATACCAAGCTTCAAAATGGATCATGGTTTGTTGAATATTGGAGCCTCCTAGTGGAGAAGGGGAGGAGCACAAGCAGCCCCTAAGGATAGTGAATTTCAAAACAGCATGATCAAGAAGGTGGAGTGATAGAAGATAATAAAATCCCAATTATTGGGAATCAAATACCTGTTGGCAAGAACACAATCCACCACACTTGCTCCCCTGCTATGAGGCCAGTAAATCTGATGGAAGTGAAAATTTACGATGCTGTGCACCTTGTTCAACTGTAGAAGATCATCAGAACAATTTAAGAAAAACTGAGAAGAGTTTAGTGACTAGATAATACTTATTTAAGGAAAAGAGGTGTCTTTCTCGATTAAGTTATGCTCTATGCGTCAGGTTAACTTTACATTACATTATAAATGGACACTATACACCCCACCAAGGGCAATGACCCATTATGTAATGGTGTGCAAGTAATATGTTTATCTTTTTTGTGATTGTAGTTCCCATTTTAACTTATAGGGAAGGAAGCTGCAACCATATTTATTCTATTTATGTACTTGCATTCTCTTATTGTTAATAAAAGAGCAAATATTATTAGTTCTTGTTGTGCATATTTGTTATTGTGTTTTTGGTAATGAAAATGTTTGTGAATTTTCTGGATTTGTTGGCTGTTCACGACTTAGACCTTCCATTGCAGGTATGGAGGGGGACCAACTATAGCAAGAAAGGTTATTACATCAGGTTCTTCCCAAGAGGATTTAACAGTAGAGGTTTATCCTCTACGTCTTCGATTGATTGTGATTCCGAAAGGATACCAAGTAACTGTTAAAATAAGCAAAAAGGTTTTTACTTTTCCCTAATTTTATTGTTGAAGATCATTCTTTATTGATGATTTTAAATACTGCTTTGTTAGCGAATCTAGAAATTTTAATGACATTATGGCAGGCCAACCTGATAATATTAATGTGTTTATACATTTCAATAAGCAAATCATTTATCGGCTTGAGTTGTTTCTTCTAAGAGAATGCTTTAATCAGAATGATAATGCCATTGTTATTCTGAATCCGGATAATTACAGTAGTTTTGTAGCTAACATTACTGTCACTCTTTTCAATTATTACTAATTTTTCTTTCTATAGTCAACACCTTATAGTAGTCAGTACATACTGCACGGTATCTTTTCAAGTGAAAGTATCAAATGTACATAGTAAAAATTTGCATTATGTTTGTAATTTAGGTTTTGCAATGACTTGATTGACAATTTTTGACTAATTTCTAGGCGAATGATTCTGATGTTTTGAATTTTAGTACAATGCTTGCACTTTAAGAAATGTGGTTATTGGTCGCGTTTCTATTCTTCCTTTTGCATGCTCATTGATGATATATTGGTATGTGAAACAGTGAAAGTATTGTATGCAACAAAATATGTTAATAGAGTTTGTTTTTCGCATATTTATTTTCTTTAAATGCCATTCAAAATTTCTTTCAGGATACCATAAGAGAGCTTTATAGGAGGGCATGTGAGCTTTTCAACCTTGCTTCAGAGCAAGTAAGCATTTTAAGTATGAATTTCCCTGTTTCAGTGTGGATTAACTTTTATAACTCAATATGTTTTTAGTGCTTACATCAATTTGTGTTTTATTCAAACAGGTTTGCATTTGGGATTATTTTGGACAGACAAAACATGCTTTGATGAATGACCTGAACAAGACGCTTCAGGATTCTCAAATTCAGATGGACCAGGATGTGAGATTTTATTGTGTATTTTCTTTTAGCTAGATTGCTAAAATGTTTGGGTTCTCTGTACTTAAATGGAGCTATTTTGGACAATGTTCTCCCTCTTGAGATTATTTTCTGAGGATACTTTTTCACAGAAAACCATGATAAAAGAGTTGAAGAATGTTTAAGACACTATATGTTATTACCCAAGATATCATTCATGAAAATCCAATCATAAATGATCACGAAATGAATATAGCTCTGAAGAAGTCATTATGAAAAAGGAATGCATGACTAATTAATAAAGCTTATAAGACAATTTATGACTGTTAATAAAGCCTCAGAAGGCTCATATTTCATGATAGAATGCCGCATTAACACATATGGTGCTTTTATTACTAGGTATTAACCACTGTACAATGTCATAGAATTATCCTATGCTAACCTTCCATAGTTTCAGTGCCACTTAGATGACTGAACAAGTTAACCTAGTCACCTGCAACACAAAAAGGTTGGCACGTCAGGATGTTTTGATTGATTGGATGCCCCATGCATGGGATTTGTATGAACAGAATGACCCTCTTGAGTTCTACTTTTCATTAATTGTGAATTTGATAAGCATTAAAAGGAAGCACTTGGCTATTTTTCAGTTTAGGCTGAAGAAAAGGAGTGCCATGCTCACCGAGGGTAGCACATAGAAGCCAAATGTGGACTCAGAATGGACTGATCTGTAATTAGACTGGCTATACCCGCCTTTAACTGACTAATGTGGATTTAAAACTTATTATGACCGAAATCAAGCAAATTACTGCTGTTTCTAAGTTCTTTGCTTATAAAATCATCTTTTCACATAGAATTATAGTGCTTGTCATATTGCTGGAAATGAAATTTGCATGTATAATGAACAACTAAACAAGGAAAAAAGCAATAAAATCCCCACAACACACAGGACACAAGGTATACCATGGCGAAACCCACTTGGGGAAAGGGTGGGGCCGTGCCACTTTCCAATCACTTGATTTGCAAGATTAACAGCCAAGCTCAACTATGGAGTATCCAAAGTATGAAACATCAATAACACCTATATAATGATATCCACTCTTGCTGTGCACGATATCAATACTTAAAATGGCAATCCACCATCTCCTCTGCTAAATTGCTCAAGTACAGACACACTCCCAGTATGACAGTATGGAGAAGATCAATTTTCCAGAATGGAAGTTGAGGTGGTCCAGTCTGTTGAATGTATAATGTTGGCACTGTCTGATTTTTGTATGTGCTAACCGCCAAATCTATCTACTGTAGCGAAATCTGTGAAGCAGGGGCTGCCTGGGATTTCCTTAGCTGTTCTAAGAACCCCTTGATCTGAAGTGTACACATTTGTAAGCTCCCAAATGTGCTTAATTCTAGCAGTCTTCAAGGTTGACACATTCAGTTGTGGCCAAATGTGCCTGAAGTTTTCATTTCTCAGTTTTGGGAATGGCAAGGAGTTTCCAAGGGTCTATTTCTATCTTTTTGTCTGACTGTTTACTTCCCCTTTACTTCCAACCTCTTGCTTTTCTTGATCATCGGCTCTCATATGGTGTGTGTGTCTTGGTCTTCTTTATGTCAAATAGAACTCAAACTAATCACATGAGACCACAGAATTAGCAAGGTAAAGAGTTGCGCTCATCATTCCAGCAGGACTTTATTTGTACCCTTATTCAGCTTTATGATATGCTCCTGAACTGAATCAGGTGGAAGGCCCTCAGGAAGTTCACCAAATTCGACTTGGCACTGATGTAATACCCACGGTACTGGCTGGATTTATGTTGGTGTTCCGACACCAGCTGAAGTATTCAAGCCTTCTAAGGTGTGACAAGTGATTAGGCAACTTGGAATGCTCTGTTTGAATTTCTTATGCATCTTATGAGGTGCACTGATAGAGCATTTATGATCCAGGAGGTTCTGGGATTCTGATTGCTGTGTGCCAACCCTTGGCCCCGCCCAATAATAAGTGCCGACCACCATTGGCTTCATCACATTCTCAGCTACCCATGGACAGTACCACACAACTTAACTTGCATTCCTGCTTGACGCCGGGTGTTGACAGTCCCAGCAGAGACTTAGACATTTGTTCCATGTTCCCAACAGAAAATGACAAAAGACGAACAATTGCTCATCTTGTAACCATCTAGCCTCATCTTTATTTGTCACACTTGTATAATGTTGTAATATAGTTATTCAATATGTTGGTATCTCTAGTTTTGGTTGTCACATATCCATTTTCTTGGATATGTTATAAAACTTGTAGATTCATGAATTAATATAATCTATCATCACATTGCTCATATGTTGTTTTGTGGTTTTCTGAACAATTGCCTGCGTTTGTTCTCTTTGTGATGGCACTCTGATTATTGTTTGAGTAGCAATATAAAATGCTTTTGCTAACACCTTGCAACTGTTGTTTTGGTTGTTGTCCCTGGGATTGCCTTGCTCCCTGGACCAATTCAGGTGGGTGGAAATGTTCTTTACCATCTTGCACGAATTTCAAATGCAACTACTTAAATCCTATGCATATTTCACCAAGCCCATGTAGCCACTATATGCCAAATATAACATCAGCATTGCCCAAGGGTAATCTATAATAATCACTAAGTAATTTACAGATTAAGACCCCATCTAGAGGTTCACACCCTTTGCATAGAACTGACAAGTCATATTAGTACCATCTTAATGCTGACTATGAAAGGCATGTGCAAATAGGTAAGTCAACTGTGGGGATGAGTACATAATCAATAAACTTATGTGAGCTACCTGAATCAATGAACATTTTGACTTGTGGGGTGTAAAGATATAACTCTAATGGCATCGAAAGATGTAGTGAGCTGGTTGGCTGGCTCTTCTCGTGGTAACTTCTCTAGAGGTGAGTGTTTGGATCAGTATGTACTTAAGTACTTAATAATCCAATCTGTACTTGTTCATCATCATTTCTGTTTGATTCATCCAACATTTTAACTAGTTGTACGTGTCACTTAATCATACATATGTTCTGGGTATTCAATTTTTCCTTGCATGAAAAACATCAGCCATACTTCCTTAATTGCTCCCTAGCTGATTTATTACTCTGAGTCTGGCATTAGTCGGCCTCCCCATATCAATATTAGGTGTTGATCTATTAAAAATAAGATTATTTATAGGGAGTGTATAATTCATCCTGCTTCTTGTCTTGCTTAGCAACTTTTTATATGCTCCATCTTGCAAATTAGTTTCATCCAAATCTGTTGGCTTGAGAGCCTCAACGTATCCCTTCAGTTCATTATTCAATCCATCCACAAACATGTAGCATTGTCTAGAAATTGGAACACTCCAAGCCAGCATTGAAGATATTCTAAATTATCATAATAGTCATCAACAGACATTTTTCATCTTTTGCTGTAAGTTCCCAACTTTATGTAGTTATTACCACTACTACTTTTTTCAGACACATCAAAACAGAGAAGAAAAATCATAGCAGTTACTGACCTCATTCTAAAGACTTCATTATGATGACAGCAATTGCATGTGGTTCCCTCCAAATATATTGATGTAAAGTAAACTTTTTCCAAATCAGTCATTGGGTTCGTATTACTTGTCCATGATTCAATTTCCATTACTCATCAGATGTAGCGATGCCAGTTTTTGGCATCTGAAATTGGTTTCAGCTTTAAGATGATTATGCCTTTCTTGATGCACCTGCCATCATCTCCACACACGCAATATGCTTGGAGACTATAATTTAATACAAGGTCCTCTTCTATGGCCATGTAAGCTCTCCATAACCTTCAAATTGGATCTTCATTAAAATACCTAGCCTCTATTCTTGTGTTTCTATATCTAGGAGGAGAAGACTGTCACAAATCCAATGAAGGTCTGCTTTTAGGTCTACTCTGATGACCATACGACATCTCAGCTCTATGTGAAGAGTGATGGGAAGGGGATTCATTGTTCCTGCTGAAGAGTCGCTGTTGCGTTGTATGCATAATCTGTCTCAACTCCTTGCACCTATTGCCCATATTCTGAGACAAAGGCTTGAAATTGTCTTCCATAATTCACTTTAGGACTCTTTCTCATGTTCCTTGCTGTGAATCCATTTTGGATATGCTGTTATAGCTGCAGAGGGTGGCATGGCCACGGATTTGTACTAATGAAATGAACCATATTAAAATCTGGAGTTTTTGGACACAAGATAGTCTGAAAAAACCTGTAAAGCATATTCTGGAAACAAGAAAAACAATAGAATTTTCTTCTAGTACAACTGATGCACAGAATATCCGAAGCCCTCATGATAGCCACTGCCAAATATAAAGGCGAACCAATCTTAATTGTAATAAATGCTTGCCTGGCAAGGTCACACAATTTGCGTATTAGGCTCATTACATCTTTTCTTTGTAATGTTGCCCTCTTCCACACCACCCTCCCGACACCCACACCCACAAATCCCAAATGATTTTATGTTAACCTGTGATCAGGTTAGTATTTAATGTTTTGGTGATGGTTATTGGTGGTTAAACTACAATAAGCACATAGGCTATTATAAAATGTACAAGGTGTGAAATAAACATTGAGAGATTTGTTCTGGAGCCATATCTGTATCATTCTACTCAGTCTTAATGATCCCCTCAATTATTGTGTCTACTTGATTTGTGTATGATTGTGTCATATTTCTTATATTTTGCTGTGAGATTATCTTTTTCAAGTAACCTTTAACCTGCAATTAAAAATGTAGTTGTGTACAACTTTACTTTGAGATCTTTGTTGAGGGTTCATCTAAGATTGTTTATTTGACCAGTTATATCTATTGTCAGATTCTTTTGGAGGTACAAGAGGATGGATCTCGGCTAGATGGCTACCAAAGCTCTTTACATGAGAATGGTTCAATAGGAAAAGAGATTACTTTTGTTCCTGTAGAACCTTCTAGGTCAGGCATATCTATTGCAGGGGGTCCATCTATAAGCAAGGGTGTTTCAAGAAGTTGTAGTCCGGAATTATCACAATGTCACCTTCTAAACTCACCATTGAGGGAGTTGGATACTGGGCATGGAATGACCAGCAGCAGTGTCCGGGGAGGATCTGCAGGTTTAACTGGACTGCAGAACCTAGGGAATACCTGTTTCATGAATAGTGCTATTCAGTGCCTAGTTCATACACCTGAGTTGGTGAGATACTTCCGGGAAGATTATAGCCAGGAAATAAATTGGCAGAATCCTTTGGGTATGGTTGTAAGTATCTGAAACCAGTTTGATCTTATCTTAGTTATTAATATTTTTCCTTGTCAAACCACAGAGGTTGCCAATGTTTAGTTATTCTTAGAAGGAAGGTGAAAAAATAAATCATCGGGTAATCTCATTGTTTGATCTTCGAATGGATTTTAGTTCCAAAAATTTCCATCTTGAATGGCATTCATTTCTGTCTGCATCCTCTTGCAGGGCGAGCTTGCATTAGCTTTTGGGGAGCTCTTACGGAAACTATGGGCTCCTGGAAGGACACCAGTCGCGCCTCGCCCATTTAAAGGAAAGCTTGCTCGTTTTGCACCTCAGTTCAGTGGCTATAATCAACATGATTCGCAAGTTAGTAAATCCACACAAGCTGCAAAATAAACTAACAGAGTAAAATTACTGCTCTGTTATAAAGAATAATTTTGTTGGTGTAGCTATTTAAGAATTTACCTTTAATGAATACAGAGATCATTCTGTTTCTGATTTGAGGATAATTTTTTTTGGCGGGTTCAATTTAGAAGCCTAATTTGGTATTGTGGGCTTTGTTTTCAATGTACATGTATACCCCAGGAGCTGCTGGCATTTTTGTTGGATGGACTTCACGAGGATCTAAATCGCGTGAAACACAAACCATACATTAAGTCTAAGGATGCAGATGGGCGTCCAGATGATGAAGTAGCAGATGAATATTGGGCAAATCATATTGCACGTAATGATTCCATAATTGTGGATGTTTGCCAAGTGAGTGCAGATGTACTGTTTTGTTATATTATATATAATTTTTGTTTCCAGGTGACTAATAACTGTGGTTAGTCTAGAACTGGTGCTGCCGCCTTTATTCTGGAATGATGGAATATTTAGTCTGGACTTATGATTTATGATATAATTGCAAATCTAAAATGCTTGGTTTACTGATTCTCTTCCGTAAAACAAAGACAAAAAACTCTTGGAGCTTTTCATACTCCTGTCTAGGTTTCTTATCCTTCTTGATGTTGCCATAGATGGTGTTTGGGTTGCTTTGTATCTGCATGGAAGCTTGAAACTAGTGCTTGGTGAAGATCTATTTTGGATGATATGATACTACGTCATTCCAAAAAGACTAAGTTACTTGTACGGGTACAGGTATAGGGGTTTAGGTACGGTGGTTTGCCCTTTTTTGGGATCCTGGGTATGGTACTGCTTGGATAAGTCTGTACAAAAAATAATAAGAAAGATTAATAACAAAATAATGAAATATCCCTTATAGGATACCACTTTAAAATATGCAAAATACAGACAAATTGCAGCCAAACAGAAATCTGATTTTTGCAGAAAATTAAATCTAGGGCAGCGAACAGAAAATAATGGATAACTCCAAAAATACTTGCTCAAATCTTTTGAAATTTTAAATGGAGCTTGCTAATACAATAATAGATATTATAGAACTGTTTTTGGAATTTTTCAAATAATAGAATGCTGCCAGAAAATTACAGCGTGCCCTAAACAGCTGAAAACTTCTAAAATTAATATCTTCGGAATATAGATGCAAAAATTATGAAACCTTGGAAATATTATCTATAAATATAGGAGATGATATCCCAACCTTCAAATTAGAATTTGAGGAAGTGAAAACCCTCCAAAACAGATCTACAATCTTCAAAACAAGTCGCCCCACCTAGGAGATGGCTGGAAACCCTTGCAAATGCCTTCAAACTGATGCTAGACTTTGCCAAAGAGGTTGCCAGTAGATCTGCCCTGAAAAACCCAGAAATCTCTCCTTCAAAATGCCCAAAATCCTCCAAAACCCTTCACTGAAACCCTCTGAAAATATCTCTAAAGAACAGCCTTGATTTCAGCTCCAAAATGACAAATTAGGGTGGATCTTTCACCACCGAAGAGTGCCCTACTAGCTAGGGATGGATCTCTCACCACCGAAGCTAGGGTTCTCGTGGGATCTTACTCCACAAGCTGGATATTTGCAAACAACAGTTGCACATGAAAGGAAATATAAGTGTATGCATGAATGATCTTCTTTTCACCCCTCCACTCCTTTTATAACTTTTCCCATGCCAAGGAACCCTAAAAAGCCCAAGTCGCACTTTCCCCTAGGGAAGACCAAATTAATAAAGTAACTTAAAGTTATTTTTTCCCTTTCAAGTCGCCATGGTCCAAAAAGGTGACCCCCAACGCAAAATTAGAACACTAGGGGTTAAGTGGCCCCTTTCAACGATAAAACATAACATCTAGTCCCTTGAAAGCACTTTATATTCCTCACAATGGAAAATTATAACTGGACTAGATATTCATACCCAATAGCTCACAACGTCCATAACCCCTTGGGTATGACCAAGGCCTGGACTCGAGTTGGCCCCTAGGCCTATGGCGTAGGAAAGGGGACATTACAGTCCTCCCTTCCCGAGAAATGCTTGACCCCAAGCATTATCCTGTCATGCTGCAGAAGTTGAATACCACAAAGTAAGTTTCTCCATCTCACCCTGTAGTCAACCAAAGATCGGTGTAATCCAACATAACCAAGAAACCCCATGTGGTCATCATGACCTCCATGTTGTATAGAGAACCATGTTGTTCGTGAAGTAGAATGATACCCACACCGACTCTCCACTGGTACCCACACCGAAATTGCCAATCTGTCCAATCCCTGCCAATGCAAGGTTGTCATCATGTGATCACTCGTTGCCTCTCCAATCAACTCTCGGGTATGAAAATCCACTCTGAATCCTGTAGAATCCCCTGGATCAACCTGTGAAACAACCTGTATGCGCACAAATGGTGCTAACTCTCCCACATGACCTGCGCTCGTGTGACAAACCGTACATGCTTGTATAAAGTTGAGGATATCCTCCCTCAACCTATGCCATATGAACCTCTCTGACATGAACCTGTAGGTCTCATCGCAGCTCAAATGCCCAGTCACGGAAGAACAATGCACATGTCGCAATATCTCCATCCTCAACCATGAATCCGACACAAGGTACAATCTACCCCGATAGAAGATCATCTCATCCTCAATCAGCATTGTCGTCATCCTGTATGTGACCATCCAGAATCTCACAAGTGTGTCGGTTCTTGGAGTACTCAACAAGCAAATGAGATCTCCAGTCTACCGAAACCTCAAATAACCAACATAATGATAAACTCGGATGATCTGAACTTGTAATCCCAATCTCTGTAACTGTCTCATGCGCAACACTTGCTGGTCACATCCACATCCATCATACTCCGCATCGATCCGCAATAATAAAACCCCTCATCATGTCGAAAAGTCCTCTCCATCCTCTCCATCCCATCGGTGTAACTACCTAGGTGCTCCTATAGATAATCCCCTCAAAATCACATTCCTGCCCTCGGACTTAAACTTCAGCTCCATCGTCTAAAAGTTAGTCCGAAACTCACCAAGAGAGTGAAGCCACTGCACTCCCAGCACTATGTTGGTCACTCCCATACCAACAATGTGGAAATCATCGGTAACTGTATAGTTACCCATCGTGATGCTCAATTGGGGTACCCACCGTGTACACCTCATAGACTCTCCATTAGCTACAACCACGTTGAAGCCCTCAAAGTCCTCTGTCTGTAATCCTCGCCTCTCAACCAATGAGGCATCAATAAAGTTGTGGGTGGCCCCACTATCAATGAGGACCACTACTCGTGACCCTGCATAATTCCTCTAATCCTAAATGCCTTGTACATCAGTGTACTAGACAATGTGGCTATAATCTCCCGAGGAAAAGTCTCCTCCTCTGCCGCATCAACACTATCCAACGCAACTCCATCTCCATCATCCATCTCGCGAGTCTCTATCTCCTCACCTCCGTCACTCTCACTCTCCTCGAAGACCTCAATGAATTGAGCCTTCCCTCTACCTCTGCAATCATGTCCTGGAACCCAAGGTGTGCGGCAATCGAAACATAGTTTCTTTTGCCTCAACTCATCTCTGTCCTCTCGGGAAATGACTGGCTTCTTAGCCACCTCCTGCCTCGGTGGAGGCTCCCTCTACTGAAGTTCGTCTGATCCAGATGGAGGTTCCCTTTGTTGAATGCGAGGTGGAACCCTCGACTTTGGAGTGGATAACTCCAAGTCTCGAGATCTCCTAATAGCCTCATGCAAAGAAGAAGGCTCAAATGCCTTCACAAATCCTGCTAAAACGTCAGTCAACCCTGCCATGAAGAGTGAAGTCAACCTCATCTCTGAAACATCAGATACCATAACTGATAACCTCTGAAAATCCGCAATGTACTGGTCTAGAGAACCTGTTTGCCTCAAGTGAGTCAACTCTCTGAAGTGCCTATCTGGGTCCCTCCTGTCGAATCTGCTCATCAACCTCTGTGTAAAATCTGCATAAGTAGTGATATGCATGTGTCCCTGTGTAATCAATCCATGATGCCACCAATCATGAGCATCTCCCTCGAGGTGTAGGATAGCAAACTTAATTGCATCCTCTTCACGCATGGGATTCAAGTCGAAGTAAGTCTTCAACTTCTGAATCCAAGACTGCGCGGTACACTTCTTAGAACCATCGAAGTGTGGAATAGAGATTTGTCCCAATCTCCTCTGAAACTCAGGTACTGTGTTTGATGGTCTCTCCTGGGCCTGCTACCAATCTTCATTTTACAATACTCCTGAAATGACATGTTATCCCGGAAACCCTCACTCAATGTCCGGTACCTCTCCCAACAAGATTCCTCATCCACTGATATGCGTGGGTTGTTGTGTTTGTGAAAGTTCGGATCCTTCAAAAAGAAGGCTCGTGGAGTCCCAAAGGTCTGGTAGAAGCATGAGGGGACCCCTATCCTGAATGTCCACTCTCACCTCTATTACCATGTTGTCCCATATTGCTAGCTTCTCCTCTCTCCGTATGAGCATCAATCCTACCTGTGCTAACCTCTCAGTGAGCTGACTCAAATAGAGATTGGTAGTCTCTGCTGCTTCACCATATTGGTGAACAATTGTTTCATCAGATCCACTC
Organism: Taxus wallichiana var. yunnanensis; assembly: GCA_018340775.1. Lineage (NCBI taxonomy): Eukaryota > Viridiplantae > Streptophyta > Pinopsida > Cupressales > Taxaceae > Taxus > Taxus wallichiana. Next base: position 374,658,330 of record CM031244.1, on the reverse strand, counting down.
CCATCTCTTCACTGTCTTTGTCTCTCATCTTTCAACCCCAACAGGCTGGAGAAACAACAACTCTGATACCACTGAAATATTCCTTATAGGATACCACTTTAAAATATGCAAAATACAGACAAATTGCAGCCAAACAGAAAGCTAATTTTTGCAGAAAATTAAATCTAGGGCAGCGAACAGAAAATAATGGATAACTCCAAAAATACTTGCTCAAATCTTTTGAAATTTTAAATGGAGCTTGTTAATACAATAGCAGATATTATAGAACTGTTTTTGGAATTTTTTGAATAACGAGAATGCTGCCAGAGAAAATTACAGTGAGCCCTAAACAGCTGAAAACTTCTAAAATTAATATCTTAGGAATATAGATGCAAAAATTATGAAACCTTGGAAATATTATCTATAAATATAGGAGATGATATCCTAACTTTCAAATCAAAATTTGAGGAAGTGGAAACCCTCCAAAACAGATCTGCAATCTTCAAAACAAGTCGCCCCACCTAGGAGATGGCTGGAAACCCTTGCAAATGCCTTCAAACTGATGCTAGACCTTGCCAAAGAGGTTGCCGTAGATCTGCCCTGAAAAACCCAGAAATCTCTCCTCCAAAAATGCCCAAAATCCTCCAAAACCCTTCATTGAAACCCTTTGAAAATATCTCTAAAGAACAACCTTGATTTCAGCTCCAAAATGACAAACTAGGGTGGATCTCTCACCACCGAAGAGTGCCCTACTAGCTAGGGATGGATCTCTCACCACCGAAGCTAGGGTTCCCGTGGGATCTTACTCCACAAGTTGGATATTTGCAAACAACAGTTGCACATGAAAGGAAATATAAGTGTATGCATGAATGATCTTCTTTTCACCCCTCCACTCCTTTTATAACTTTTTCCATGCCAAGGAACCCTAAAAAGCCCAAGTCGCACTTTCCCCTAGGGAAGACCAAATTAATAAAGTAACTTAAAGTTACTTTTTCCCTTTCAAGTCGCCATGGTCCAAAAGGTGACCCCCAACGCAAAATTAGAACACTAGGGGTTAAGTGGCCCCTTTCAACGATAAAACATAACATCTAGTCCCTTCGAAAGCACTTTATATTCCTGTCAACGGAAAATTATAACAACTGGACTAGATATTCATACCCAATAGCTCACAGCGTCCATAACCCCTTGGGTATGACCAAGGCCTGGACTCGAGTTGGCCCCTAGGCCTATGGCGTAGGAAAGGGGACATTACAAATAAGTAAAATTAAAGCTGTTGCATAAAATAAACAAAAAATAACGAAACACAACCGATATTGATAATTCAAAATATTTAATAAGTCATGACATATGATATACCACATTTTATCTCATTCAAAATAGCTATGTTGCACGGAAACGGAAACGACAAGTTTCAAAAACCTTGGATACTGCAAACGTTGCGGAAACGTCCGTACAATATATATATATATATATAATACTCATTTTATAATTGTAAATTTGTAGACCATAAGAGATAATTGATAAAGCACTCAAAATCTTTTGTATTCATTGAAATTTGAACTTCTAAAGAGTCGTAACTCATCATTCAACATGGTTACAATTTCAATGATTCACATATACATGATAATAATCTAGTAAGTTAGACGTTTTTTTTAAATTTTTTTTTCCAGGCAGAAACGTGGGCACCTTAGGCGTTTCGGCTTCCACAGCAAAATAGAGAAATAGTCAATGGTCATAGTCAAACTCAAGATCTATGTCATCAAATCATCATAATTCTCTTCATTGAGAGCATCCAAATCAGCAATTGGTTCGTTAGAACCAAATGCAATAGGACTAACAGCAGTTGAGCTAGTTGTGTGTTTTTCTTCATGTTTTTAATTGTGTTTTTAACCTTTGTTTTTTTGGTTATTATAATTGTCATACCCGGACTAGCACTGTTTATTTAATTATGACAGTTGGGTACCCAAGATAAGAAAAGACCCCAAGAGGTACTTGGAACAGTACTGGTACCGATTCTAGAACCGTAATGGTATGGATACGGGGACCTCCAGGGAAGTAACCCCTAACATAGCAAAAAGAAAAATCTTACCTGCATACCTTAGAACTGTTCACTTTATTTGGAGGGTATATGCAGATTGGCTAGGCCTGGTATGCTCTTGATATTTTGTTGCAAGGTCATGATCGAAGGAGTCAGATATTTGGAGCTGTGTATTTATATTCTCAGGTCAATGCTTCTGATGGAGCTCTTAAACTTCAAAGTATATTTTCTTGCTTTGGAATTTTCTCTTCTAAGCTCCTCAAATCACAGCCTATAAAACTTGTCTTTTTCCACTGGTGCATCGCGTTTTGAGATTCATTATACTTTGTAGGTTGTCATTGATTAATGAGCTGATTTATGATTTATCTTGATAATCAGGATGAGAGATTGCAGACTATTGTATACAGTTTCTAATAAAAAAGGAAATGTTTAATGGATCATGTCAAACTTACTTGGCCATGCTTATCAAAAACGATGCTGAAAAACAAATTATTTATGATGTCGCAGTCAACTGCAGTTGTGCCGTTAAATTTGATGGTTTCCGTCACTACATACAGTGGGATGATTGGGATGTACGTACACAGTATGCAGGTTACTGTGTGTGTATGTGTGATTTTCGTGACATAGTGTGTATGCATGTGTGCTGCAACATACTTACACAATTGGAAGTGTAGGTGGACTGGTAGGGCCTGTGGGCTTGGAACTGGCAGTTCGTGGGTTCGATTCTGTACTCTGGCAATATCCGATCAATTTAGACTCTCATAAATATTTTTCCATCAGTACCTTTGCATTCTGGAACCATTTGTTGTTGAACAATATATGTTTTTTCCTACTCTTTAAAGATTCTGATTGATACAAGACGATTTCTAAATTTGTTGAAACTGGTTTTTCTGAAATGTGGACAGTACCTGTATCTTTGTTTCTCTGACAATAAAATAACATTTCATTGATACAAGGCTACAACCTTAGAAGAGTCTGACATGCATCATAAAGTTTCAAAACACTTTTAGCCAACCATAGTAGCATTCATAGTTTGCATACTCGTACTCGGGAAATACACGGCAGACCAAAAATTTTTGACTTGGCAAATACTGCAACTTAAAAATACCTAAATTTCTTTTAAAAACATAAAATTTATGCAAAATATAGTTACAAAATGTATCAGACGAGTTTGTAAAATGTTGGGGAAGTGTTTTCTATTAGATTTGAATAGAAATAGAGTACACATCACAATCGCATCATCAGGCGAATAAAACAGCCAGATGGTAAGTCTTATGAATTTATGATGACTGTCATTGAAAATTATCATCATAAATTGCATATATATGCAAGTTACAAATTACAATAATTTACAATTTCCAAAAACTTGCCAAAATAATAATAATAAAAAAAAACTCACTAGTAATCACTAATTGCCAAAAACTTGTGAGTAATTGCCAAGAACTTGCAAGTATTCGCCAAATACTCAGCTGGTAGGTTGGGCGAGTTTTTGGGGAGCTTACTCTCTCAGCTAAAAATCTGGCGAGTATTCGTCAAGTTTGGAAACTACTAGCATTAATCGGCAAAAGAACACAAGTGATCATGAACTGGCAATTTTCCTGTGCAGTATAATTCAGTGGTCAAATTAGCGGTTTTTTTCAAAAAAATCCGTGAGTCAGAAAACCACATTTTAGGCATTTAAAAACAAAAATTACAATTTATTCAAAAATACAGTGATATTTTCAGTTAGAGAAGGCTGCCAAAAGTTTTTGGGATTGCCATTTGAGATCTTGATGGTATTGAAAATTGAAGTTTTTCTCCTCTTTTGACCTGTATAATGACATTTTCGTCATAGTTATAATTTTCATATTTAACAGATGTTATATGTTTATTTTGATGCATACACACTATATTTGACATGAAATAACAAAATCAAACTCTTCTGCTATTTTTCTTAGTATTATAACACAGTTTTCTAATTTACCGTGGTTTGCCGTGTTTTTGCTGTTTTAATTGCTGTGTAATAGAATGCTACTATGATAGCATCTGTCTTTCACATGTATACTTGGCCCGCAAGGGTCCCTATAGATGGAAGCGGATCTACCTGTGTACAGAACATTTTTGTTATGGAGTGCCATACGGGTGCCTGCATACATACATGGAAGAGAAAACAAGCACAGGACTATGTAATATGTTTCTTCTACTTGGATACTTCTACCCCCAACATATAAATGGCAGAGTATTGCATCTCAAGAAATAAATAGACATTGACACAGTATGACTACCACCAATCCCATTTGTAGACATGCAACCTTTGACGTTCATTGCTTTCCTCTCACCAGTTCAGGTTTCCAACCAGCCTGTTACATATGGCCTTAACTTACAAAAAAACGGATAATGTTATCACAATAAATAAAATAAGAACATTGGTATGCAAGATAATATAGACATCAACTGGTAATATCTAGCCATTGATTGACCAAGATGATGTTATCATTTAGCCACGTAAACAAGATACTGTAGTCATCAGCCAGGTAAAGATAGCCATCCATTTTGCAAGACAATTTAGCCTTACCAAGGCGAAGGATAATGTAGCCATTGGTTAGACAAGATATTATGTTAGTGAGGCAAATCCATCTGTCATCTGGGCAAAATAATGTAGACATCAACCCTGCAAAAGGTTTAGTTTTCAGCCCGACAAATATAGCCATTGCTTGTGTTATTCAATATAATTATCATTGAGGCAAAGATATTATAGAATGGATTTTTATTCTGTAAGCATATCATTAAATAAACAAATTACAAATTCATTATGTAAAACTACAGCTATTGGATGTCCTTTAAATAATGAGGACAATGAAGTCAAATAGCACTTACCTTGATGATTTGATATCTGAAAATAGCTTTTACATAGCATTTACCATTCTTCACAGAGGTATTAACTTCCTTATGGCTGTCAGGTCCTCTTCTCTGCTCTAGATCCATAAGATTCTTTATTTTGTCCTGCAACTGTCCTTCAGCATGGATCCCAAGGCAAGTAATTACTAAAATGATGACAATTTCTGGCTCTAGGATAATCTAGGCATTTCGTGGAAGGTATGAGGCAAGGCAAGTAATTACTAAAATGATGACAATTTCTGGCTCTAGGATAATCTAGGCATTTCGTGGAAGGTATGGGGAGGCCTTCTTAATGATTTAGAGTGCTTGCTGAGTTGATCCTCCATAAATCCTCTCTTTCCTTGCAGTCCTTTTGTGTAAATAGCCTTGGTCTTCACATGCTCCTTGTGTCCCTTTGAGGGGTACTCAGCTTCCATCATTGTTTATATTTGTAGTGGTATATTTTGGGTGGGATTTACCCACTTTGGGATTACCTCCTCTAATTATTTTCTTATTGAATCAGTACTTGGCGAATTTTTAAATCCTTGGTTTCTTTTTCACCCTAGCACTCTTGTATCATAACATATAATTATGAGTCCCATTAAACCACTATAGAGGGGTGGGGCCATATTAACATGTAACGAAACTACTTACATAGGTCAGAATAATAGCAGCAATAAAAGATCAAGAACACCACAATATAGAGATAATATGAGAATATGCAAGTAGAAATGACTTAGCCACTTCGAGGGGCGACCTCCAAACCTTACAATAAGACCCAAGTGCTCAATATGATGATCAAGTACTAGTTACTTCGCCCTATCTATACCCTACTTATGCTATGTAATCTACCTAGGCCGACCTACTAAGCATATGAAATCATAAATAAATGTGATATGACATGTTAAGAGATTATGTTAGCTACGAGCTGGCCATATATCTCTAATATATGACCTAGGATTAAGGGCATATCATGCCCCTATCCTTCAAAGCAACATTCTCACCAATGTTGACAATTTTTGGGTTTTGCTTCACACAAGCATAGTCCTCAATGTTGATGATATCTGGATGCTGATAGAGGAATTCTTCCTCCCATGTTGCAGCTTCATTGTCTTGATTCTACTAGTTTATTAGATACTCATGAATAACCATCTTCTTTACTCTCTTGGTGCGTGTCTGAACAATTTTCTTAGCTTCCTAACTGATTTGGCCATCTTTATTAAGCTTTGGTAACTCTTTCTGGGCTTAAACATTTTGTGTAATGACCTTGTTCAAGCCTAAAATGTGACTATTATGCGACAATGGAAAACTTTCTTTGAGACAAGAGAGTATCTTCTGCTGGTGCTCACTGTGTTCTTTGACTGCTTGAACCTTTGGGTGGATCTTCAAGGTTGATATGGTGGGTGGTGGCTGGAAATCAGGAGAGATTTTGGAAAAAATGTTTCTCATAGGTGGCATATCCTCAACAAAAACTGAATATTTTTCCCTCCTTTCTTGAGAATTTGGTGGTATGTGTGCTAGAGAATGTTTTTCTGCCATTGCAAATAATTGTGTTTTAGGACTTTCGATTATTTGCATTTGATGAGAGCTCACCCTTTGAGGTGACTTTACATACAACCTTGTCAACTCAAACATCTTGCCTTGTGAACAAAAATGCATGAATAATTCCTGGAAGTTCATTTCAATCATTCCCAAGGTTGTGAGCCATTGGACTCCCAAAACAATAATATCTTGCTCCACCCATAGGAATAACAAACATAGGGGAATCTAGCTTGTAGTCTCCCATGTCAATTTTGATGTGAATAACTATTGTACCTCCATCTATAACCATGGCCTGAAATTTTGGCATTGGGAAAATAAAACAATTTAGACATCCTGCCAATTTTAGCGATAAAATTATGTGTGCTCCCGAAAGTCAATCAATATTGTTACTTGATGTTCATAAAAGACCCCTTATATTGAGGGTCCTGTGGGGAGATAACACGACATATCGCATATGGCAAGAAATAGTAGGTTGGGAATATCCAAACCCTAGTTCATCCGTGTCGTCTACTTTTCTTCATCTTTGAATTCATTATCAATGGCCTCCATGTAGAACAACTTTTCAAAGACATCTATGTCCATTCTTTGTATTTGCTATCACAATTGAAACATAAGCCTTTTCTCGTTTCTCTTTAATTTTTGAATTGTCAATCTATAGGTGAAGGAATGATTGTGTTGGAATGCCATGATTTTGGTATGTGTTCCTTTCATGGGAAAGGAATTTTCCTCTACCTTGCGTGCCATGATAATAGAATTAAAAACATTGGCTGGATCAAACATTCGTAGCTCATGTTGGATGTGACCCTTGAGATCGCCAAGGAATAGGTCATTTAGATTGTCATATGTAATTGTCTCCACACACAATGACAAGCTCTAAAACTATTAAATATAATCCTTCACCGACCTTGTTTCCGTAGCTTTGCCACTTGGTTGATGTAGTTCTCGGCTACACTACTTTGAAAGAGCAGCGACTGATTTACACCGAATACACAGTAATAATGCTTCTATATATTCATTCGAGAGTGTTTACATATATATAGGATTAGGACATCCTATTCTTAAGCTCAAGCTTCCTATAAACTCTCGACTACATATCCACCCTAGAATCTCTCACACCTATTTAACGGGTGTTCACACAACCACCAAACCTATTTACATATTAAATAGCTATGAGTTGTTAATCAACCAACTCTATTACATAATAACACACCGTAATTTAACAAACCATGTGGAGCAATAAATAATGTTTTCCTAACATTCCCCCTCGGTGCGAACATGGGAAAACTTGCTTGTATCGCAACGTGCCGCTACGTAGCCTGCTCATGATTTGGATGGTTTCAAGGACAATACCAACAACCTCCGGATGGTTTTCCAAGTGGTTAACCAACAACCACACAACAAATGGTTTTGAGGACAGTACCAACAACCTTTGGATAGTTTTTCTAGTGGATAACTAACAACCACAATATCATGATGTTGCAGTAGTATCATCGGCTCTCATCACTATCTCACTGCAAGGAATAACATAGGAAAATCTGCAGAATGTTCTGCTCATACACACAAGTGAAAAACTGGAAATGGAACATTGGATCATGTTCCCCCCTCAATGTGAAATTTCCACTTATTGAAAATAGGAACACTGAAATATAATCACACTGCAAAACAATCTGAAAAGAAAATTGAACACACACATGTCACCAAAGCTGATATGCGGCCCCGTCGTTGGCGACTGATGAGGGGTCGTTGATCGACCTCCAACCTCCTGTGCCTCCATCCGCCATTTTGTTTTACTTAATAAAGAAAATCTTCAGAATTATCACTGTTGTCTTCAACTATTTTTTCTTCCGCATAATCAGATTCATCGCCTATGCCCATATTTGCTTCATCCATTTTGATTGTTCCATTTAGAAGATTGTGAGCTCTGATTTTACAAAATGGAGCTTTATGCCCCTTTTTCTTGCAGTAAAAACATTCAATTTCCTCCTTATTTTTGGAGAAATTCTTGTACTTCTTTTTAAAGTACAATGCAGTTTCTTCTTCTACATCTTCTTTAGTCCTTTTTCCTCAGCTAGAAGAGCTGATATCATATCTTCCAATGATTGTGAAGGAATCATTCAAGAGTGAAAACAACATTGCTATATTTGGAAGATAAACTATTCAACAATATGGCTTTTGCATCTTCATCATCAACCTGAGCTTTGACGCTCGCTTAATTGTCTAGTGAGAGACCTGAAATCATTAATATGACTGGACATTGTAGCTCCTTCACCCATTTTTAACTTGAACAACTGCAATTTGAGAGAAAATTTTGCGTTCACTGCTTTAGCACCAAAGGTTTTGTTCAAGTTTTCCCACATTTCATGAGATGATTTCTCGAGATCAACATAGTGTAGCTCAGTATCTGAGAGAGCAAGACCAATAATGGCTTTGGCTTTATCATCTCTCGTTTCCCATTCTGCCAATTTGGTCAGATCTGTAGGTTTTGGTTCTTTTCCATCGACTATCCGCCAGAGATTTTTATTCATCAATTGCATCTGGATCTTCACTTTCCAAGTATGAAAATTGAGCCCATTGAATTTTTCTAGAGGGACTTCCATTGTGAGATGGAGAAAAATTTCTAACACTTTTGACGTTTGACAAGACAATAATAACTTGAAAAATGATGACGAATTTGACTCTTTTGATCAATTTCGATAATGACTATTAAAAATCCTAAAATCACCTATATGAATTACAACCTATTATTCACCTAAACATATTTTGACGATACAATGATGAAAAATATATTAATAAACCTGTAACAACATGCACTATTTGACAACTTTTTGATGTCAACATTTGACATATTAATTTTGACTTGACACTCCTAATAATACAAACATTTAATTTTACATATGAGACAAGAAAATAATCAACAACAAAACATAGACTCTATTCCTAAACATATTAGGAGACCGATGACTCAATAATTAAATTTTAGCTATTTGAAAAATGCAACAAACTTATCTTCTAAGAAGTGTCTCGATAGCCATAAAGTCAACCGACCTCTGAAATCAAAGATATGAGTCTTCAAAGCATGATGACATGTCTCTTGATAAAGAGATATCAGTTTCCTTTTACGAATGGCGTCGAATGGAGTACAATTTACATTCGTTCAAGGAAGATAAGGCACAATCGATAGTAGCAGATGTAGATCTGAGTGATGAACAATAAGGAATCTACGCATATATCATTTAGACGAATCTGGCAGGGAAGTGTACGTAGCAAAGATCTGATCTGAGTTTGAATGATTCCAAATGCACTCAAAATTGTGACAAATCACATGCTCAAATCACCAAACCCCAAAATAATACTTGCATGTGAATGCATGAAGTCAGATCATTGTCCCTTACTTATAATGTGCAAATCTTGTTAGACACAAAAGAAGGTCGGAAAATTTTTCGTGAAGGCCGTATGGAACTGCACACATGAAAAGTGATTGTCGAATGGATTTTTGGTATAGATTCATACACTAAGGCAATCAGATCTTGAATAATATGAAGCACAAAGGATTATCTTTGTATGATGTCGTTTGAAACTTGTCAAACCCCCTCAATCACCTTCCACACACTACACAAAATTGACTATCTTTATCCGATGACATTTTTCCTTTGCTACGTATCTCCAATGCATTCTTCCTCTAGCTTAGTAATTGCTAGAACAAAGGTCTCTCATCTCGCTCGATGCCAAATGAAAGAGCAGCTATAGATTTACACTTGAATACACAAAGTAATAATACTTCTATATATTCATTCGAGAGTGTTTACATATATATAGGATTAGGACATCCTATTCTTAAGCTCAAGCTTCCTATAAACTCTCAACTACATAACCACCCTAGAATCTCTCACACCTATTTTACGGGTGTTCACACAACCACCAAACCTATTTACATATTAAATATCTATGAGTTGTTAATCAACCAACTCTATTACATAATAACACACCGTAATTTAACAAACCATGTGGAGCACTAAATAATGTTTTCCTAACAACTACTACTATAGTGTGTTTATAGCTCCTTTGTAAAACTGAACGGTTGTCAGTGAGAGCCTTTTTCTTTTGAGCACACAACCAACGATACCGAGTGAATTGTTTAGGTTCTAGATATAAAGATGCCATGGTAACTTTTTTCTCACACGCGATCGATGTAGATCAAAGAAATTCTCCATTTGGTTGATCCAGTTGAGTGGGTCCTTACCATCAAACTTATGCATGTCCACCTTTGAGAGTAGGTTTTAGCCCAAAAATTAATGTTGGCCCTAGAGGAATGCGTTGTCGTATTCAAATCATGAGGAGAATGTCTGGTAGATCCTCCTTGAGTTAGTTGAGAGGATAAAAACTCAATCTTTTTGAAAATCTTAGCCATATCTTCCTCAATGCTTTTGGACTTCATCTCCATACCATCTTTCAGTGCCTCCACCTTTCCTTGCATGTTATGACACATTAGGTTGACCTCCTTTTATGGTTTTCTAACTCTCCATGAAAGGTTGTATTTTGTCATCAATCAAGGAAGACATAGTATCAAAAGTACCACCCTATTCCAACCCCGATTCAACGTCCTCCTTTTAGGAGTTTTCCTTGGTGTGGTAGAACCTTTTCCTTGGCCTCTAGTTGATCTCCCGCCATGGCGATTAGGGTTCAGGTTTTTAGATTATGCTAGCCACAAATTGGCTATACATATCCAATATATGACCTACGATTAAGGGTGTTGCATAACATATTTTCTTTCTTTCTTTCGTGGATGATGTCAACCTTTGTGTGATTTGTTGCTTGCATGTTGATAGGTCTTTTAATTGTGTGTATTGAAGTGAAGTGTTATGGTTAGAGTAGAAAGATTTACTTGTAGAGATGGGATAACAGGGGGTGTTTTGTGACATGAGTTGCATAAATTTAAACGATTTTTGATCAATTATGTCACCAATTATAATCTATGTTGCTAGGATACGAGATATGGGTTTTGGTACGGGTTCGGTACGCGGATATGTCGATTTAAAAAACCCTTGGGTGATATGTTTTGGGCACATCTGTACACATAATAAAAAATTTAAAAAATAAATACACACACACACACTCATTTTACTCATTTTTTAGTCCATAAGAAATACAAAATTGAAAAATATAGTAGGATCAAGGTTCAAAACATTCAATATGCTTAAAATTTTACATTTTCATTGATCATGTGGCTGCCATACATATGATATATGAATATCATGTCAATATGAATACAAATAATCTAGAATATATCATCTAGATTTTCCTCAAACAATGGTTTCCTACAAACGTAGATCCTCCTTGCAATAAAATTCAAACAATGGCTGCCTCCAAACGTGATGTCTCCTCCTTTGAATGATCAATAAAACAATGATTGCCTCTAAACAATGGTTGCCTCTAAACAAACTTGAACTCCTTGCAAGCAATGGCTGCCTCCAATCTTGTCCTCCTTGCAATGGCTGCCTCCAAACAAATCCTCCTTCCAATGGCTGCCTCCTCCTCAATTCCTCTTTGGCTCTTTGCTCTTACACTTGCAAAAACCAACAATGAATTGTTTGTGTGTTTTGGTAATGCTTGAGTGCCTTTTTATAGCTTTTAGAGGAATTTAGGGCTTATTTTTTTATTCATTTATGAGTTTAGGAATTTTTTTGGGTGCATTGACCAAGTCAAACAAAAACGTTTTTTTAAACAAACTTGATTGCCAAAACCTGTGGGTATGTTCTGAATATGTACGGGTATGTCTGGATATGTACCCAGACGTATCCGTAACGTACCTGGGACAGATCCGGGGTTCGGGAAGGGGGCACTTACTCATGCTTCTTAGCTTATAGTAGGGGTCTTTTGTGTTACCATTGCATATCTGATGTTGTGTTTCTGTTGTACTGTATGCGTACACTGAATATCTCATTTTTGTCAAAGAACGTGTTTGGCCCTGACCCATGTTAAATTTGGCAAATCCAACACAACAGCTTGAGAGTGGTTTATTTGAATATATGTGAATAGAGACGTTGAGTTTCAGGCAAATGGTTCAGCACCCACAAGCAAGAGGCAGTCATCAAAGCAGTGTAAAGCTTGGGAAGTGTGGAGGTCACCCAGGTTGTGGAAGAACTGTGCTGCTAATACTGGTGTTAGTTCAGAAATCGAGGTAGACTTGTTGTCTACTCAACTAGGACAAATCAAAGTATCTAGTGATGTTTTGTTTGCTGAGTTTGAGGAAAGTTCAGCTGCCATGAAGATACAAAGATGAAATTTTATAACTGAAAAAGGAGGTGCATATGCTTGGCCAAGTAGGGCTAATGCAAAATAGGACTATAAAAATTAGTTAACAATCCCTTAAAAGAATAAGAATAGTCCCAAATCCTTTTGTGATTTATGTATTTCTTCCCGTTCTCTTTCCTTTAGAACGAAAGACGTAAGAAATTATATTAATGTCCATTAGCGACCAAAATATTTCAATGGGACTTGAAAATACAGCTAGCTACAATAGTAGAGATTTAAGGTAGAGAAAAGCCTAAAGAGCAAAACTAACCTAAAAATGAAAGGTTGAAGAAATCTAAAATAAGGAGATCAATCAAGATTATCAAGAGCACATGGAAGCCTAGGTGGAAGACCCAGTTTGGAAATCCATGCAATCAAACATTATAATCAAATCTTGGAGTAGAGGGCCTAACATCATCATGTGGAGGGAATGGTTGCTAACATCATCATCTATCAATGTGAAAGGGACGATGCTTGATGTGATAACGTTCATAGTAGAATACCAAAGACTCGTGGCTTGCTTGGACAACCCTAGGCGAGAGCAAGAAGCTGTCCATACCACCTCTCCTAACACCCGAGGTCAACACTCAAGCCACAGTACAAAAATAATCATTGGAATCCTCCCCAACTTTGGAGATCAACCGGCCTTAGGTGTTAGGAGAGATAGATCCTTAGCTCATAGTATGCACAACTTGCAAAGGTGGACTTTGTCACATAGATTTGGGAACGTATCCCTATAAACCAATTGCATTGAATGAGTGCTTAATGCTCCCAACACTAGTAATAGGCTGAAAAAAATAGCCTTAAAGGCCCTTTGAAGCAACCTATGAAGGTAAAGAGCTAGGTATCACTGGTGAGGATAACAGAACAAAGGGAGCCTCGAAAGTCAATAATACAAGCAATGATATAGCCCTCACATTTTGTTTATAAAGAAACTACACTACCATGGAATATCAATTACATAATAGTAAATGCATAACACTTACAACATACCACTTACAACATAGAAGAATATGATAGTAGTCATTGCTTTATTCATAGGTAGTACTCAGTACACATTGTTCGATACAGTCAGGACTTGATATTAAGCCCCCTTTCTACAATGTACATCATTCCATTTATATGACAAGAAAACCCATTGGGTTGTCAATTAAAAAACATCAACCACCGAATATACTAATGAAAATCATTACACACTACCTATTGCTGACAATACAACCATTAACCACATACCAATGTCAACTACTAAAATATGTCAATACTAATATGACAATCTACTTTATCACACCCTTAAAACAAGTTGGGATCCCCTCTAACACAATGCATAAAAACATGAAAAAATTAGAGTGAAGAGGGAAGATTAAAGACATTCCCAGTAGAGCTTCTTTTCACGGAGAGATTGTTGTGGCCGGAACTGTTGAACATTTTGCATTATTTACACTTTTCAGGATTTAGATTCACATAGTTGTACATGTGGGATGGGGGTGATCATATGATAGCAATTGCAGCAATAAGCTTGTGGTTGTACGATAGGAGTGGCATGGTTTCTTGGTTGACAAAAGCAACGGTGGTTAGTCGTACATTGGCAAGAACATGACTAGTGCGGTGTATGGAGGGTGGTCATACAAAAGCAACTTGAGTGGTGGGTTGTACGAAAGCAACATGAGTGGTGGGTCGTATGGATGCATGCTATACAAAAGCGGGTGCAGTAGGCCATACAATGAGCATGCCTTCAAATTTGTCAGATTGTATGGTGATAGTGAAGGGTTGTATGACAACAAACCATTGTATCATGTCGCATTTAATGGTATAGGTTGTTATTGGTTGTAGTAGCTCGTATTGATCGTGCAAGTCATACATTAGTTTCAACAACTTATATTAATGATTAGGTAGGCGTAAGTTTGGTTGAATAGAGGAAGCAAAATTTTCTGGTCATACACATAAAGGGCTTTCCCTTGGTCCTGGTCATACGGTCTTATGTACAAATCAACTTTGTTTTGAGGTTTGACTTCCTTTCGTTGGTCCTATGGTTTTGAAGGTTCAATTTCTTGGGTGTGTTCATTCGGGTCTAATACTTTCCCTTTGTGTTGGCCATACGATTTCTTCTTACTTAACTTGGCTTCTATTTTCCATTTTCCCTTTTCTATTTCTTTGTTGGTGAGTTGTGCTTTTGTGCATAGATGTCCAATGTCAATCATATTGACATTTTTGGTCCTTACTTGATACAATTTTAATTTAGAGCCATTAAATGTGTCTTTGATCAATGTTCCATCGAACTGCTCTAATTTGATTACCTCATTCTCGAAATTTAAATAGTCCGAGCCACAACATTGTGAACTTAGTTTGATTTCTTGTCTTCTATTATATCTCAAGACTAGAGCTCTTGCTTTGAAGTTCATTTGTTAGAGGTGTTTTATCATGCTAATACTACCATCTTTTTGCATGAATTTAGTTGCCTACTGTGCCACCACCTGATTTTCATCTATTTCAGGCTTATCCATCATATCTGATTGTACTTCAAAAATAGGCCGTACTTTAGGAGGTAATTCCTCACCTTATATTAAAATTTTACTCTTAGACCCCATGTTCATGCTCATTAAAGTTGACTCTTTAGACTTCATGTTGGTTACCCATTCCAATCGGTTGTCTGACTTTTCATCAAACTTTGCACTCTTGATATTGTATTCTTTGAACTTTGGTGGGTAAGTCGACAATGATTTTGATGTTTTGAAAGGATTTGACATCATTGACATTTGCTTCTTGTCATCTCATTGCAAGTCTTGGACTTCTTCAATCTCCATAATCTATGCTATTGTAACAAGGTCTTAACACTTCAATCTTCCATCTGCTAACAAAACTGACCTTTGAGAGAGTTCGTCTCATCTTCGAAGCACGACTATTACTCGAGTATCGTCAATAGGCTGTTATTCTTCGGAGGCCGAATCCAATGAGTATGACGAGCTTGTTTCCTCATTGACTAACGGATTCTTCAAATTGGTGACATACTTTTGTCCTTTGTTTTCAATGTAGATCAAATTCTCTTTCCAGTTATGGTCAACTTTGGCTACTACCAGGCAGCTTGACCCAATTGTGCGTCATAGGCTTTCTTTTTCAATATGACTACAAAATTTAACAAAAAGGGTTAGGTTACAATAAATACCTTTTGTCTCATTGTTACATCCAATATCTTATTGCCATGTTGATCTGCTCCCACTAGTTGGAATGTCAGAGGCTACATGGTTACTGTTCCAAGATTTCCAAGGCTCCTTGGAAGAACATTATGCCAAAACCACTATCGAAGCGATAGTGTTTGTCAATTTCTAGCCTATAATTTCTTTATGTAGGATTGTTGGTTGTCAAGCTAGATTCATTGCTAGGAGCATATGATTAATCACTTGGTCTCTTGACTACATGGACTCAATTATGAGTTAATTCTTCTGCTTTTGCTCTCCCCATCACCTGACGCTATACCGTTTGACTCTAGGTGCACTATTGTATCCTCCATGCCTTCGACTAGTGTCTTTTATGGTAGCAGTTATATCATTCTCAAGTTCTGGAATGCTTTGCAATAAGTCGACTATTTTCACAGGTTCAATGGGTTGGAAGACTTGTCTTGCAATAGCTTTGTCGGACTCGATTATGCTCATCATAGTATGTATCAGCATGTTCATGTGATTGACATCATTCTCTAACTATTGCCCTCTTGACTTCCACCTTTGCTTTGGCCAATCTTTCCTTCTTTGTATGTGGGTTGAGATAGTCATCTTTCTTCACTTGTTCTATGGAAATTTCTGTCACTAAGAGTCAAAGAGAGAACGAAGAGAAATGGAAGGCATACAACACACTGACATACTCACATGTCCGTCCTTCATTAAGCATAAAGAAATTACATAATCTGGCGAGGAAGTCATACGTGAATAACGAATAGTTAATGTTTTTTCAATATCTTTAATACCTCCTTTTAATGACTAAGCTGGAATTTATTCGAAGTTTGTCCCAAACTTTTACAAACAAAATGAGACCAAGGGGTTAGTCATTAGATTTGCATGCTGCTCCTGAAAGGCGTAGGAGTGAAGAGAAATACCTCCAAAATCAACTGTTGTATGTAGTGATAATGAGTTTTGATGTGCTGAAGCTTGCTCTCCTACCACCAAAATCGACTATTGTATGTAGTGATAACGAGTTTCAATTTGCTGAAGCTTGCTTTGCCATGAAATAATTGATAAACCAAAGGATAAGATGTACTCAGTGGTAGACCTCTGAGTATCAGTTGATCTTGCCCAATTAGAGTCTGTGTAACATGTCAATTTGAAATCTGCAGTCTAATATGAAAAATTCAGCTCCTTTGACATCACAATACGTAAAGGTTCGGATAAGAGACATCGTTTGAATCTAGAATCTTGTAGATGTTGATCAATCTTAACATTCCATGCTTTTGGAGCTTGCTTGAGTTTGTACAAGGAGTTAATCAATCTACAAACTAGATGATCACGACTGGTTCGCGAAAACCTTTAGGCTTCACCGTGTAAACCTCGTACAAATCTTCGTTAAGAAAGGTGCTCTTTAGGTCCATGTGAAACACCTTCCAACCAAACCAAGCTGTTATGGAGAGAAATAACCAAAATGTGACCATCTTTGCAGTAGGAACAAAAGTCTCATAGTCTATTCCCTCATGTTATGAAAAGCCTTTTGTAAGAGACATACCTTGTACTTGTCCAAAGTACCATCGAATTTGCGTTTGACTTTGTACACCTATTTGCATCCAATGGGTTGTTTTCCTAAAGGTAATTCCACTAGATCCCAATTATGATTCTTTATCAAGGCGTCATATTCACCTTGTATGGCAGTCCTCCATTTAAGTTTGCCTTTTATTTCAGAGTATTGCTGCGGTTTAGGTACTTAAAAAGGTCGAAGCGAGAGCAAAGTGAACATGCTGTTGGATTAACAACCTTGTTTCCAATCCTCAGAGCTAGTGCCTTAGATCGAGGCATTTCATCCTTCCGCACATCCTAGATAGTGGAGCCCCCCTCCACAAATAACAGTGGATTCGATGGAGGCATTTCATCCTCTTGTACATCTTGGATAGTGGAGTCTCCCTCCATAACTTACCATGCATTTGTTTGAGGCATTTCATCCTCTCTCACATCTTGTATAGTGGAGCCTCCTTCACAAGGTTGAATGTGGTAGGGTCAACAAGCCTATACAAACCACCTTGGCCAATGCCTAGGGCAACTACCTTATTTTGTTTCACATCAAACATAAGACACTTTTGTCTAGACAAATTCACAATAATGTTGGGATTTTCTGTTAATTGACTAATAAACAAGAATTTTTTATTTATGCGGGAACACACCTAACATTCCTTACAAAGAAAATTTCAGAATTATTATCGCATGTGACTGCCATCGGCTTATGAAATTGAATTATTAAATACATGTAGTAAATTTTACATACTAGTCCTTATGTCATGTGAAACCAACAACTGGTAGCATGTTCGAGTATGATGTTACAAAAAATACTCTTCCTCCAAATCCCGTTCATGTTCAATTGCTGCCACATATGCTTGACCTCGTGGCGTTTTGTTGTAGAAAGATCATATCGTTGCTTTTGGAAATCCTTTTTGACATGCTCGACCTTATGATAGTAATAACCATAGTTGCAGGGAGATGCGTCTCCAGACACTTGGCACACGTTTGCATCGCCACGTGTTTTGGGTACGGAGACGCATATGGAGACGCCTCCGTGCACGCGGAGACTTTTGCTCAACGAATCCTCCCGTTTCCCCCATCTCCCGTTAAAAAAGCGCGTCTCTTTTTAGGAACGCTGCATTAAATGCGCTGAAAATCACGATTTAATTTGTGTTTATTCACGAACGTCAATTTTTAATGTAATTTGTGTCATGTAATTCACGTTCTTTCCTTTTTTGGCATTTTTGGCTTTTCGCTGAAAAAACACAAGGAAAGAATTGTTTTTGCCATTTTGGAAAGGGTGCAGGAAGATGTAGAAAGCAAAAACTTGCATGTGCCATAACTTTCATTATGTGGCTCCGTTTCGTGTGTCACAGATATTTTCTCGAGCTCTACGCATTGAAGGCAATATTTTTCTTAATTTGTATTTTTAAAATTATTTAAATAAAAAATTAATAAATTGATTTTACTTAATTTTAAAATAGTTTAAAGTTTTTTATAAATTTAAAATATCATTTCAATTTGATTTGCATTTTTAATTTTTTCTTTGATATGTATTTTAATTATAAATTAATAAATTGATATATTTAATTTTAAAATATATATTTGAAAAAAATTAAAATATCATACATTCATAGCACACTGCGTCTTCTTACTCGTGTAGACCCAGGGTATAAAGAAGGTCCTTAAGCAAAATGGGACCAAATTCCACTTGATGCAACAGTAGATGTAGAGGATGATGTTCTTGAGGCGAATGGCCTCAATGATTTGCCCCCTATTATATTGCCTGCAGAGGAGCCGCAACTTGAGAGTGATGAGTATCTAGAGAGCATCTTAGTAGAGGATCTAGAGGACATAATTAATGTGACAGTTGACCCCTTTGTATCAGATGAGATATGATTCAGTTCACATTAGTGATTTTTGTTTTTAGTCTTTGTTTGTCAGCATTTTGGTGTTACAATGTACTCTTTCCTCACTATGTGAGATATCTAATATCAATATAATATCTCATCTTTTGTCAATATTTGTTTTCCTTACTTCAAAAAGTATAGTTATTTTTAAATTTTAATTTATGTATTTTAATTCTATATATATATATATATATATATATATATATATGTTGCCTTCCCCATTCCGTCTCACGGCAACTATGGTAATAACATTTCAAGAAAGTTTTTGGAAGTAGATTTATCAAGACTACGTTTCCACTTCCCCTTTGACTGGGCAACAACTGCATTCTTTATCTAGAATGAGACTCACATGTCTGTGTTTGCTTGCGTTCTTCTGCAACAATTAGTAATATCATATTGTTGCAGAAAGATCATATTGTTGCTTTTGGAAATCCTTTTTGACATGGTTGACCTTATGATAGTAATAACATTTCAAGAAAGTTTTTGGAAGTAGATTTATCAAGACTATGTTTCCACTTCCCCTTTGACTGAGCAACAAATGCATTCTTTATCTAGAACGAGACGTACATGTCTGTGTCTGCCTGCTCTGCAACAATTAGGAAACGACTCGATCAAATGCTATGGTCTAGCTTTCCACTATTAAGTGTTAAGGCTTCACAAAAGATTCATAGGAGGGTGGCAAACTATCTAGAAGAAGAGCAACTAGGTTGTCATCATCCACCTTTTTGTTTATGGTAATGAGCTGGTTGCAGAGATATTTCAACCAAAGAAGATGTTTTGATAGGGACCCCCTCATTTATCTTTGCAGAAAACCACAGATTAATTGAGTAAAAGAATTGACTTTTCTGTAAAGTCTGATACTTGTTTTGAAGACTGGTCCAAAGATCATTGACCATAGTGGCTTTTCAGACCTCAAGGATTAAATCTTTGAGACAAACAATTTTAACAACACAAGGGCCTCTTTATAAAACCTGTCATAGTCAACAAGATTTGTAACAGGTCTCAATTCCTTTTTGAGAACGATTTTATCGCCATCATGGTACTCTGCAATTGTGAGTACTTTTGGACCCTTGACATTATAATTTTGACCAACTAGTTTCTGTGCTTCTAGCAAAACCAAATTCTGAATATTAGCTAGTTTTGGAAATGTCGTGGACTGCAATGCTCTTTAAGAATCCTACAATAATTTTGCTGATTACGGAAGTGAATTTAAAATTATTTTGAAGCATAAACATCTTACATAGTTGATTGCAAATCGTGACGACTTCTCAAATCCTTCACTACATGACTATAAATGGCCAATGTTAGTCTGCAAATCTATTGTTCGATATTCATTCTTGTCTCCCTTCAAATCATGTGCCCTAAATGAGTGGTAGAGCATTTGATTGCAACTTTCTACTCGTGTTTTTCTACACATCTAAATCACGTTCTTTTCTTGCACAATTATCCTCCTAATTATGTTTTCTATGGCGATTAGAAGTCTTCAAATCGTGTCTTTCTCATCTTTGTTTAGTGTGCTACAACATATTTCCTTCTACACGTTTGTTCTTCTACCCGTGTCTCCTAATTGCTCCCTCACACGTCCACCTTTGAGTTCGAAATCATGATTTTGAAACCATCTACAAGACACGTCTTTAACAAAAGGAACAAATTGTGTTTCTTCATAGGTTCTTGCTTTAGAAATCCAAAGTGCCCTAGAATGAAAATGCCTCACGATGTGTGTAACTCTTGGAAACTCCCTGCACAAGTCACGTTTTGCTCTAGCTGTGCTCTAAGGTACACAAAACCTCCTACAAAGGTACACATAATGTCCATCAACTAATATGATTTTGTCACAATTTTCTTTAGAGACCTCACATTTTACTTTATGTTCTAATGAGTTTTCAACTTGTAACTTCTTCATTGTCATTTTTCTTCACATGTTCTAACGATGGTGTTTTGGTCTTCAACTGCAACACAAACTGTTTTCAATGAATTTGTGAAGTACCTCCTCTTCTTGAAATCATGAATTGTATCTTGTATACAACAAATCACGAGCTCCTCTCATTGTTGTGTCTACTCGGGCTCTTCATGTTTGAACCTCTTCTCTTATTAAAGTTTGTTGTAATCTCAGGAATCAATGTAAACAACCATAAGACAAACATCCACATGCATGAATATATAAGTATCAATGAAAGCTCAAACCAAAGACAAAAAAACTTATGAAGGGTAACATGACTATCACAATTTTATTAAGAAACTTTGGCTTGAATTGCCCAAAGTAAGAACAACTCTTCCACAATGATGCCCACATATTAGCTCTTTATGCTCTTATAAAGAAAAGCTACGAGGCTAGGGTTAGGGTTTGGAGAGTATTTTGCAAAGCAAGTCTTAGAAGATGCTATTAATAGTGGAAGTCAATCAAGTCAATAATTTGATTGATACTCTTCTCTATTAATAGATGTCGATATGTGTGCAACAATGGGTGAATTATCCACATTAAATTACGAAAAATATTACTAGTGCATTGTAAAATCATATAATAGTGTATGGAAATTATATACACTAACATCACCCCTTAAGATGTACTTCGATGAAGGGAAGGATGACAAAATCATAGAATTATCCTCGCTCGACAACAACACTCCCAAAAGTTACCCGAAAGCTGAACAAATCGGCCCCAAGCAAGGGCTTTGTTAAGATGTCTCGTAACCTAATTTTCTGTTTGGCAAAACTAAGATCAACAACCTTGTCCTAGATTAGTTGCTGAATATAATGCATGTGTATCTCAATGTGCTTTGTGTGTTGGTGCTCCACGAGGTTATGAGAGATGTGAATAACACTTAGATTATCACACTAGAGCATTGTGGGCTAGGTGCTGTGGAAATTCGAATTCGAAAGCATGCGTCATATCCACATTGACTCACCTCCTATAATGATAACTCCATTATACTCTATACTGTAGTAGGCTAAGCAATGGTAGTTTGCTTTTTACAGACCAAGTCATGGGACCTATCCCAAAATGATAGATATATTGTGTGGTTGATTTGCAATTTGTTTGGATCTCCTACCCAATCACTAGTCGAATAGCCTGCAAATGTTGCTCTTCCGTCAGAAGGTACATGCTTCTTTTCTACTTTTCCCCTAATGTGTAACCCACCTAACTTGTTCTTAATTCCATAAGTAAAAGTATTGCAAACATACCATAGAATGCATTTTGCAGCTTGTGAATGGATTTCACGAGGTTCCTAACAACAAAGTGATACAAGATTCATGACAAAAGAAACATCGAGGCCATGTATGAGTCAAGTAGAGTAGGATTCCAACCAATTACTTGTAGAGTGTCCCATCAACTAAAGGAGTAGAACATTTAGTGGAAAACTTGACCCTCAATTGAAAAGGAATCAATGTGGGCTTACGGTTTTCCATGTTGAAGCGACATAGAATGTCTTGAGCATATTTGGACTGATGGATGAAAATAGCTCTCTTAGACTATGAAATTTGAAGACCTAGGGAAAACTAGGATGGCATTAAGTTCGTCACGGTTGGAGTGCAAGGCCCACAAATTTTTGAAAACACATTGGTTCCTGTGAAACATGATCCTAATTCTCCTCTTTGGAGACATGTGACAAAGTGGTAGAATACCTTGTTGGTGGTGGGGTTGTATTTGGATATGCCATGGTTGGCATGCCCAATACAAATCCTCATATAGTCAACTAAAAATCCTTTGGATTGGGGTTGGAGCTGTATTGATAAAAAAGTGCCCTAAACTATCAAAAGAGAAAACAGAGTACTTGAGAGAGCAAGAGGAGGCTGATAGACAATATGAAAGTAATAGGTCTAAAACAATTCTATTGCAAAGAAGACCTTTATCAAAACCACCCACACCTACATTTGCTACTCATCCTTTCACCCAAACTCAAAGTCACACTCATCTTTGATCAACTTGATACCTCTTTTAATGAAGAGATCTCACAAAAAAAGTGAAAATAAGCGTTGGAAAAATATTCAATAATGACAAGAGGGACATTGCTAATGAGGTGACTACTCGATGCATTTATGTATGTGGGTTACCCTTTAATGTATTGATGTCTGCATATTGGCAACAAATGGTGAAGGCTATGAATGAAGCTCTATAAGAGTACAAAAGCCCAGGTTGCGAAAATGTTCGAACCACACTCTTGGTGAAGGAAGAGGAACACATTTAAACTTCTTTGCAACCAATTAGAGAATCATGAAAAAATTAAGGGCTTTCCATTATTTCATATGGATGGAAAGATGCTCGAAATAGACCCCTAATAAATGTTTGCTTATTTCCTAAAGGGGCAATGTTCCTAAAAGCCATTGACTGTGAAGGGGAAGTCAAAGATGCACAATTTATTGCTGACTATTTGATAGAGACTATTGAGTCGGTTGGCCCCCATAATGTTGTCGAAGTCATTACAGACAATGCTAAAAATTGTAGAGCATCGGTATTGATTATAGAGGGCAGATATGAGCACATATTTTGGACCCCTTGTGTTGTCCACTCCCTTAATTTGATGTTGCAAAAGATTGGGAAAATCCCGCCGATTGAGCCAATTTACAGAGAGGCAAATGACATTAAGATGTTTAACACAAACCATCACATGTCATAGGCTATATTCAGGAAATTCTCGAGGTTGGAGTTGATGAAGGTTGCAGAGACAAGATTTTCCTCTCACACACTCATTTTGAGACGACTTGTGAAGGTAAAAGAGGCCTTAAACAATATGGTGATCAACAATGTTTGGACAATGTGGAGGCAGGCAAACACATAGAAAACTACAAAGGTAAAATCATTGGTCCTGATGATGAATGGTGGGCCAAGGTTGAGTACTTGCTTAGTTTTATAGAGCCCATTCTCTCCATGATCGATACTTAGATACCGTAACGTGCATGGGAGAGATTTATGATGGAATAGACTCCATGCTTGAATGCATGAGAGAGGTCATACAAACAAAAGAGCAAGATCCAAAAGAAACCTTCTACAATGAGGTCAAGAGTGTGGTCATGAAGAGGGCGAATAAAATGACCACCCCATTACATCTCCTTGCCTATGCACTGAACTCAAAGTATTATATCTATGAATTGCTTGGGCTACCTAACAAGCAACCATCATTTTCTAAGTCCAAAGTTGCAAATGGAACCAGGGCAACATTCATAAGAAGTTTTCTTGATCCATCTATAACGAAAGGTGGTCTCGCAACGGAATGGACATGTTTGTAGTTTCAAAAGGCAACATAGGAGAGGTTGAGGCTCTCTTTGACAAGTACACCATGAGTCCAATCAAATGGTGGTATGTACATGGCCATGATGCCAAGTACCTACGGCGATTTAATTTCTATCAATTTTTTTTTTGTTTTTAAAGAAAACAATCAATCATTATATTGATATAAATCTTCAATTACATACTCTACCATGCCAAGCATGGAAGCTATTAGCCATATCACTAGCTTTATAAACAAAATAGCCTTATGAACATTCATTGAAAAGAGTCAAGGTTTATGATTTTCCTAATTTCTTCTTGAATCTTAGTAGACCACCATAAAGGAGGTGACCCATAGCAAATGATATCATTGTTGTCAAGAGCCCAATTTGCCAGTCCATCTACAACCTTGTTCCTCTATCTGGGGATGTATTGAAATTCTTTCACTAGTATAACATGTATTGAAAATTTTAAATTTAATTAAGTTACTAAGTAACATACTTTTTGTACATTCTTAGTATGTTACTAATTTGAAATTTCCAATAATTTTTTTGTAATAGGTGGCTAGTAATTCTTCCGTAGAGGGAATTGGAGTACTTATTGCATTTATCCACTCAACTAAACGAAAAGATGAGGATTTGTTATATGTGTGTGCCAATTTGTGCCTCTTGTCACATCAAGTCGAGGACTATATTAGAGGTCCTCACAAACTTTGAGATATTCTTCCAAAGACCACAGACTTGGATGCCTTTGCAGCCACTCTTGCCCAATTTTCAATATTTGATGGTGAAGATGACATTCAAGGGAGTTCAAAAAGAGTGTTAAGTGGAGCTATTGAGAGTGGAGCTAGGGGAGTGGCATGCAAGAATTTGATTTTGAGGAAAATCTAGATGATATATTCTAGATTGTTTGTATTCATGTTGACATGATATTCATATATCATATGTATGGCAGCCACATGATCAATGAAAATGTAAAATCTTAAATATATTGAATGTATTGAACATTAATCCTTCACCATCCTTCATTGATTAATGTTCAATACATTCAATATTTGCACTAATTCTACATCCCAAAACATCATCGCCTTGTCCTTGTAGCTATCTTGCTTGTGTGATAGGAAGCACAAGTTGGAATGCACATATATTGATTTCTCTTCCTTTTTGGCTGCAAATTGGTTGTGCTCAACTAATTGGATGTAGTATGTACTCCAATATTTGCTTAGTCAAGAGGAACTCACAACCTATCGAGTCATAGTTAATGGCAAATTATAATTTTTAGTGAATCTATAAAAGCAAATATTAAAAATTAAAAGCAAGTACTAAAAAGAAAGAAAGAGAGAGTTAAAAATATGCATGCGATCAAATTTTGAGGGCAAAATTCCGTAGATGTGTGGAGCCATGGCCATGGAAGTACCACCACATATGACAGTCCTTCTTGGAGATGCCAAGGTGTAATCTGTGGAGGCTATTTACTTCCCAAATTCGCCCACAACTGTCTTCTATATACGTATCGGGAAGATCTTGGTAAATGTTGCCTTATCTCTCGTATGTTGGCATCCTCTTGGGCAAAGAAAGGATCTCGGTGCCATAATATTTTAGTGTTAATGTGAAGACAAGGAAATGAAACAAGGTGGTGATTTTGTTCCACTCTTCAATAAGAATACTTTGCACTTGCTTGAAAGAACTTTCTAAAGGCTATTGCTAAGTTACTGAAACGCCACCCCTAGGGCATGCAGTGCAGTATGCCCCGGATACTCGTTCGGAAATGGCTGGGCAGGTTTGGGTATGGCTAGGTATGTTTGCGAGATGTACTTGGCTATTAGGAAATAAGGGATAAAATATGCGGAATAATCCCTCACTGTAATTGCAACAAAAGAGAAACTAATATGCAGAAAATATTACAGATCTTAAATAAAAGTGTAGAATAAAATAACACAACACAAAGAGACAATATTTAACGTGGTTCACCCAATTTGGGCTACGTCCACCAAGAATCACTTGCTCAGATTTTATTACAAGCCACCGCTCTCTCAATACAATACCTATATATGTTTGGAGCTATGCTCAACAAACTCTATAGAATTCACACCGAATTCAAAACACATCTGTAATGTTACATTATACCTACCATATGCATAAAACCATATAAGTAGACAACTGCTTAAGCAGTTTTACAAAACCGTGGGTATTAAAACCATGGGCCAAAACCGTCCCATAAACCTATGGGTCAAAAATCCCACCCATATGAGAAAAGCACGTTTCCCGGCAAGACAACTATGGAAAGTGTACAGTACTTTTAGTGTACAATCTTCAACAATGCTCACATGAAAACACGCTCCATAACCTAACACTGGCCGTACCAAGACCTGCTGAGCCATTCCCAGGGCGTTTCCAAGCCTGCAACAGTGTTTTTAAATTTATTTTTCTACTTTAAATTTAATACATCGTTATAACAGAAATCACAGTTTTTGCAGCAGCATTATTGTACGGAAGGTACCAAATAGAAGCCTTTAAAAACAAGGACAAAAATTGCATGTAAGAGATAAATGTAATAAACACCTTGACTATGATAGATGTGGTAGGGATGATATTTGTGCCCAGGTTCAATGAAATTATGAGTAGTTTGTTGTGGTTATTTAGCTTGTTTTGTTTTTCATACGCATAATGTGGTAATTCCTATTTATTATGCTGGGATTTATATATTTTGTACTGCCATATCCAACGCTGTATTCGGGCAACTTCGTATCCGTACTGTATCCAAAACGTATTGGCATTTTAGGGATATTACTCTCTTGCTGCTGTAATGCTTCTCTTTTTTCAATCATTTAGTCGATGGAATCATAGATTCTTAACTTAAAGTGGCTGATATGTATTAGTAAATCTGATCATACTTGTGTTGGGCTCTGTAAAACTAAGGAAGTTATACACATGAGCACAACAATCATCACCTAGGATCATCCCTTTCACTTTTCAGACCTTCTATGTGCTTGACTACTTCCATGCAACCCAGAAGTTGTTGATAGCCATATTGTGCAATGCCTTCACATCTTCACACTTAGTCTCAAGATGATTGTATGTGAGGCGCATTTAGTTTTGACAACCTAATAGGAAATTGCAATAAACGAAATTTTAAAAATGATTGAACATGTACTAGTTACAAAATCATCTACTTAAAGTAGATAATGTAAACTTTAAAATAAAAATAAAAGTTAGTGAAGTAAGTTAGAAGAAAAGACTGTCACTTATGGTTAACAACTTCAAATTTCAGAATGAATTGAAGATGGTTTGTGACGTGATAAGTGGTGACAAACATTTGGATCTGATTGGCCTTGGTATACAGTTGTTTGATCCACTTTATTATGATGCCCAACTTTTGCATCATTAGGTTGAGTGAATGAATGACACAAGGTGTCCAAAATGTGTGCTTGTATGTTGCCTCAATTAGTATCCCCATAGCTTTGCAATTGTTACCATCGTTCGTTAAGACTTGGACAACGTTTTGAAGCCGCATCATTCCAGTAGATTCTATGAGGATGTCAGTTATGGATTGTGCATCTTTCACAGTCATTTGCCATAGAAAACGTTACCTGTTTAGGGCACACTGCAAGGACATTAACCAAGGACCTACGTTTGCAATCTTTCCTTTCATTAGAAATGACGGACATGACCGTTTGATTCAAGAATCCCTAATGGGATGTAATGAATCATCTACATATCTTTCTTCCTTGCCCAATTATGTGGTGCGTACCTTTTCATAGCATGAGCCTATGTATCCTTTAGGGGCTTCATTGATTCTTCTCACCATTTCCTGCCAAGCTGCTGAGCTAACAAGGTTAAATGAAAGCTCATTGGCAATCTCTCACCTCAATTTTAAATTCCCTTCCCAACGGGCCTGCATTTCTTCATCTTAATAGGGTGTTAGCAAATAATGATGTGAGGCGGCCAAGAATGGGGTACAAAATGGAACTGGAGTTAGCTTGCTCAATGTGAGATTCTTTCTTTGTCAAAGAATGCTTCACTTTTCTTTCAGCCGCTTTATCCACTTCTTCTTACTCTTTGATGTACTTACGATTATTTGTTTTTGCAGCCCCCTTTTTATCTGGCCTAATTCTATTTTTGATTCCCTTGCCAGGAGTCACAGAGAAATTGGCTTTCAGCCTGACTGCATGACCGCTTATATTTGATTTTGCACTTGCTGTGACACCAAATATGACCCCCTCCATATTGAATCTGCTGTCATTGTCATATATTTCCAAAGCACCAAAAATGGGTCGGTTTTCAAGGTATGTGTTCCCCTTGTCCTACAGAGCTAGAGGTTTCTGCCATTGTGGCAAATGCTTGTAGCTGTAAGTTTTAACACAAACATAATGTCAGCAGGGAAAAATCAAATCCTAGGATACCATTGCTTGTTGGAAAAAATGGCTAAAAAGTTAACCAAAGAAAGAAAGAAAAAGGCCATGTGAATTTTTAGAACAAACTTTAAAAAATAAAAAAACTGAACAGGTCACTTAAAATCACCTTCAATGAAAGAGGAAGCTCCTCAATCTCCTTAGCAGTTAATGGGCACTCATAGTGGCACAGGAACAGCAAAACAATGCAGTTGGAACTTAGCTTGATGAAGTTTCAGACCTAAGCATTTGTGAAAGGTAAATGTGTTTTTTTCCTCAATAATTTGGTGAAGTGAGAGGCAAGTTGGATATTGCCGGCTTTTAGGTTTTGAGTTGTCTTTGTTTAGATTTTTTGTTTATTATTTGGTTTCTTTTTATTTTAATTATTTTTTTCATTTTTGAGTCAAATGACTGATTTTTAACTAAAAAGTCCAGGGGCCTGTGTGTTTGCCCCAGCCTGCTGTGGTTGATCCTCTGAACTCATATTGTACCAGGACCCAACTCGTATTGTACCGGGACTCGGGGGTGCAAAACCCAGTAACTTAAATCCTAAGATATAACTCTTATACATTGTAGTACAACATACTCGTTTTATTTATTACATGTTCAAATTTTAATACAAAGCACATGCAACATGTTGATTATCTGAAGTTAGTGATGGTGGATATCATTAAAATAAAAATAAATGATGCATATAATGCAAAATCTTTTTACTTATTTTTGCTGATACTTTTGTTTCTATTCGGATTTATTTCAATACCATTTTGAAATTCAAAACATCTATCCAAAAAAATATTCACAGGTTTTCCAGAAGCTTTTATTCTTCTGGTTTGATGTGGGCTGTGGAAGCTTGAGTACTCTCACAGTCTCACCATTTGGAAATGTCTTGGGACTATTTGTTTATCCACTAATAGAACAATGATCTCACAAATATTTTGAGCACAATAATGAAAATGAGTCTCAAGACTGCATTTTGGGTCATTTTTGGTCGCTAGATGTGGACCAGCCTTCCTTGGCAGCGTGTGTTATCACCTCTCCTTTTGTGTAGATGCTGTTATTTGGAAAGCCAATAACTGAATAGCTGTATTACATAATTGCAATAGTTACATGGCACTGAAACATCTATATGGGCTTAGTTTATCTATTCAATAGATAATTGAAATTTGGTATTTCATGTTCACTGGATCAGTACTGTATCTTCAGTACACTTGGCTTTGTCTGGTATCTATGTACCAGTTCCATTGATCATTTTGATCATCTATAATGCCTTCTTCTGCCATACTAGAAAGCAGTTTGATTTACCCCTCGATTGGCTCTCATGCTCTCGTGATTATTACAACTGGAAGCTTCAATTCTGATATGTTCATTGCAATCTACTATATTCCTCCCTCCTGGGATGCATCCCAAACATCACCTTCTTATTTGTCCATTGCTTTTCCTTTGATTTTACTTTTTGATGTCAATTTGATATCCATATTGTATGTTACTTCTCTTCGGTGTTATACAATTTATGGGAAAGAATGTTTGGATGCATTTGTTTTGTTATATTAGCAATCTTATTGCATTAGTTCCCTATACATTGAGCAAATATTAATTTCTGATAAAGTAAAAATGACATTGTTTTGTATAGTTTATTCTTGGTACTTTGTTATTTAAATCAGTAAGACTTGTCGATGGATGAAGTTGCCTGTTTCTGGTTTTGCAGTGTGATGTATCGTGGCCTATCGTTATCATTAGTGGTCTTTGCCTTTTGTCATGGCTCTACCTCAATGTGGGATAACACTTTTTATGAACCTTAAAGCTAAGTTGGTTTATGTTTTTGCAGGGCCAATACAAGTCAACTTTGGTATGCCCAGTGTGCAACAAAATCTCTGTAACATTTGATCCATTTATGTATCTATCACTACCTCTTCCATCTGCTACGACTCGGACAATGACAGTTACAATATTTAGCAGTGATGGCAGTGCACTTCCTACACCCTACACGGTTATGGTACCTAAGCAGGGCAAGTGTAAGGATCTTATACATGCATTAAACACTGCATGCTCTTTACATAATGGAGAGAGACTTTTGCTTGCGGAGGTTTGTGGAAGCTGATTTACTGCTTATATCATATATTCTGTTTCGGCAGCTCTTGCTTGAGTTACAGCTCTAAGATGTTTTAAGTCTGTGTTACTAAACAAAACTAAAACTTGGCGACATTCACAGATCTATAATCATCGGATATTTCGATATTTGGAGGATCCAGCTGACTTGTTATCTAGTATTAGGGATGATGACTACCTTGCTGCGTACAGGGTTCCTAAATTTTCAGATAAAAGACTCTTGCTGCATTTGATGCACCGGCGTAAGGAAGAGTAAGGTCTATTAGGATTAGATCCATTGATTTTTGATTTCATGCATTTCGATGCACTCTTGTTTCTACCTCATCTAAAAGTCGTTAAGTTCTGTAAGCTGTGTGCAATTTGTTCTGTCAAACCCAGAACATTCACATCTGCTCCCATGCCTAATTTCTATTTTTTCTGTTCCTTTTTTGGTTTTGTAGATCTGTGTAATTTGTGCTAATCTAATATTAGATAAATTCATTAGTATTGGCAGATAGACAAGTATACATTTTTTTCAAATACTACACACGTTCACTATAGTATAGAAGACTGTTTACAGCTAATCTGGTTCATGGGAAGTGGTTTAGATTCTTAGAAGTTCCTAATGAGTATGTTTTGAAAACCGTTGCCATTCTGTAGAGCAAGAAAAATAACAGATCCCAAACAATTCCTTTTATCTTTTTTTTTTGTTTTGAAGATGTGAATTTGTTCGTAGTACGTAGTTTACTTCATTAATAAATGAGGGAAAGGCTTTTCATGAAGGTGAAAGTGTAGTAGAGCTCCTTATTCTATCATTAAGACTGAATATGCAACAAATTATTCACCACATACGAAGAGGAAAACTATCTAAAAGAAAATATGTACACTCATCGTATACATCACAATGGAGACTGCATAATATGATGAAAGTAGGCTTTTCTTTATCGATATTCTCGTAAATGTACACGGTCTCTAAATATGCTGGGTCTAAACCATTTTTGATGCTCAAGAGATTTGTGGATGGAAATGTCTCTGCGTGCATTGGCTCAGTTATTTCATTTAGAGGAAATAGTGGTGGGTACAACTCACTGACTGCTAAGGCACAAGTACATTACACCTTGGACCTTATAGGTACAATGCACTTGATTCGAAAAACACTCACAATTATGCCTTTATTTAATATATGCTTTATAGATATTAACTCTACATGGATAAGTACGTGGCACTAAAACTATCTTGTACAGATGTATTTTTAAATTACAGATAAAAACATCCGGTCTGCAGAGAGACTTGCATATTTTTTCATTGGGCTTGACACTAGTTCTCAAGGCAAAATGTTTGGATCTGTTTAATTGCAGAAATTCTGTTAAAATTTATGTGAGAATCTAAAAGTTCTTACTAAGTACTAAAAGAGAGATTGGAGATGATATTCATGAATATTGATGCAACTGGAAGCTTCTATTGCATTGGGTGTTGAGACTCATGAAATTCATCGGGAGCTTCACAAAATTTGGCTATAACGTCTACCTTTTCCCTAGTTCTATTGTGAAGTTTTTGGAGTGTAGAAGCGATTTAGTTCATTTATTATTTATTTGAGAGTGCTTTATGTCATATTGCTGTGCTAAACTATTTTTGTGGGTATATCATGCAGTTATTGGCATTTGTAAATGCTGAA
The DNA here is from genome assembly GCA_018340775.1 of Taxus wallichiana var. yunnanensis. NCBI lineage: Eukaryota > Viridiplantae > Streptophyta > Pinopsida > Cupressales > Taxaceae > Taxus > Taxus wallichiana. Next base: position 374,625,670 of record CM031244.1, on the reverse strand, counting down.
AGTCTAAATGCGTGTCCATTTTGTGTCCTGGCCTTGTTACTTGTACAACAACTTTGAAGCGTTGCAATTACAAAAAGAGTCTAGTAAGATCTATGAAATGTACAAGGGCAACTGAGACAGACAACACATAGCTTGCATAACCAGCTTGCTGCTTGAGAGCACAGGATAAAAAAGGTTTGAAGTGGCAATACGTAAAGACATAATAATCTGACATAAGTTGTTCTTGGCTAATGTGAGAGTGTAGAAAACAGTACCCATTTTCATATGACTTTGGTTTTGGCCCTCCAGCTAAACATGGTCTGAATTGGTTGATTGGTGACATGCCTGCACGCATTGGGCACATTTCCATATCATCTTGGTTTAATAAAGTACAAAAAAATGTTTATGAGAGATCTTCTTTCCTTTGTAATAATAGCTGGGTAGCATGGTTTGCTCCAGTTCCGAGGAGAAAGGCGTTATTATTGCTGATTTCTGGGCAAGAATCACTAAACTTGAACAGACTCAAGCTACCCCGTGGATTCCCCAAGCTTTCAACAACTTAATGAAGTGGTTTCAGAAATTAAGAACAAGCAATCAAAGATAATCATTCAACATGAGCATCTTATAAAGGAAACTACAACCCAACAGAAGTCTATCCAAAAACAAGTTGAGGAACAAAATTTATGGGTACAAGTGGTTAAGGGGAAGAAAGCCTCTCCAGTAGTGGAAATGGCTGTCCAAGCAAAGTTTGAAGAAGAAAAGGCATGCCAAACCAAGGCACTCAACCTTCGTGTTCGTGGCCTCCCTAAACCAGTTGATCCCTTGCAGGCAGGTAACACATTCTTTCGTGAATATTTGGACTTGAAAGATATTCCCTTAACAAAGCTTGGAATTTCCAGATAATACCCTTGTTATCCAATTCTGAACTGTGGAAGATTGTTTTGCAAGCACTTAAAGCAAAAAATAAACTCTTTCCCTCCCACAGAAAATATATATAGATGCATATTTCATAAGACTTTAGGTTGACTAGCTTCTTAAAGCTCGTATCCAGGTTGTAGCTGCCTGGAAAGAAAACAAGTGGGCTGTTATCAAAGGCCGTAGGGATGTCAGTCGTGATTCACCCCCTCCTGGGTGGACATGCCCTAGACCGTCAACATGATGCTGACTTCTAGTTTCGACAAATGTGGGTAGCATCTCCATTGCTTGTTGGAACTACGACACTTCTTGGTCTTCTCTAGGCACTTTCCAAGATGTTACCGCTTCATGGGAACTCATCTTCCTCACTGAGACCCACGAGAGCACTCCCTTTACTCATATGGTAATTGTGGGTTTCGGCTTCTTGTTGGGAGACCTATAGATTGGGTGGTGTCCGTGGTCTAGGTGGTGTGGCTTGCCTCATTTGGGATAGCCTTCGGTTTAGAGTTTCACTGATGGCTTCTGATGCCCACTCTAGATACATGTGGCTACAGGTTCAGAGGGGTCACTATTGTTTCAAGATGTTTTCATAGCTGTATGCTACTTCCCCCGTGCCACATCTCCATCCATCTTTCACGTTGATGGCCCCCATACCTTGATCTTTATTTAGAGATCTCTTAGTACTTGATAGTGGTGATATCATTCTTTTGGGTGATTTTAATGTCCATACATGGAACCCCCAAATGGCTATTCATGATCATGCACAGGATGAGTTATGCCTTCACGAGTTAGATCTAGAAGAGTTTGGTCTATAAAGAGCCTTTATTGACAGGAATTCTATAGCTATAGCCTATGGGAGATGCCTTGTGTATTTGGATGAATCTCGAGCCTCCATGTAATGTCCCCTTTTCCAATCGAAGACCTTTGGCCCATTTTGTCAACCCGACGGCCAAAGGAAAAATATAAGGGTGACTTAAGTTATAATAAATTATTATAAAGTGCTATAAAAAATAAAATAAAATAATTAAAGCACTTATATTAATTTATTTAGCTTAATAAAAATAAATTGTAATCCCTATGGAAAATATGATTTGCCTTAAGGGGCAAAGTCATCAGTAAAGGGATTTATTATATTTTATTCCTCCTAGAAAGGATAATGGCGACTTGGGCCAAAGGGGAGTAATGAAGCCTAGGAAAGATAAAAACATAATTAATTTATGTATTTCCCTAGAGAAATGCGACTTGCACTAGGAGGGAAATGTTGTTGGGAAAAACATTTAATATGGGAAAATATTAAATGTTTGCATAGGGAAAATCATGTGAGCTCATTGGCTGGTTTGGAGGTTGGTTGTTGGCCCTTTTCCTTTAAAAGGGAAGTCGACTTGCCTCTTCCATAATCCAGATTTTTATATGATATTTCTCTTGCATTTGAGCTCTAAGCTTTTGCATAAAAAATTCCAAGGACGAAACCCCTTGTGAATTCTACCTCTTGTGGACGAAAACCCCAAGAGTTTGAGAGGGTTTTTCACTCAGAAATTCCCATTGATTGTAATCAGATTTTCAGTCTATTTCAGGCTTTTTCCAGCAGTGTTATTGAAGACTTTTTGAAGTATTTTGGTGAATAAAATTGCAGCAGTGTTTTCTCTATTGGATCGACTCACTTTGGGACTGTTTGGGCATTATTATTGAGGTATTTAGATCTACAAATCATTGTCTAATATCTCATAATTTCTGTGAATGAAAATACCCAAGTTTCATAATTCTTCTGAGGGTTATTTGCCAGTTTTATAATCAGATTTCAGATCTGATTTATGAATTGATTTGGCATTTGAAAATTCTGATTTTTATATGAATGAGTTCATAAAAATATAGGCCAGCATCTGGGATAGTGAAAATAATTTTTGGAGCTCATTTGATGCCCTAAATGTGCATGCTGAAATAGGACCAGATCTGCATGTTTGGTAGTTGCTGTTATAATTTGGTTTACATCATCTTGTTCCTTGTATTTTTCCAAGTTTGGGGATATGTCATTTGCCTAGATCGGAGTTGTGTAGAGAAAGTTATGCTATCTTGAAGATTGCAGCAGTTAGGGTTTCAGATTTAAATTATTTTCCAGCTGTTGTAGAATCTGATTTTCGCCATAAATTCTCTAGGGTTGTTCCAAGGGTTTGGGAGTAAAAATAATTATTGTATGCTGATTTTGGGTGTGTTTGCATATAAAACCCTAGTCGCTTTTTGCATAAATTAATCCTGGTTGCCCTAGTTTATTTCCCATAGCTGCCAAAAGTATATTTTATTATTTTATAAAGTGGGAAAAATCTCTTATTTGGGCAAAAGATCTATTGGGGATCTTTCAGTGGTATTAGAGCAGTGTATCCTCCCAGCCTGTGAAGAAAAAAAAATCAGATCTGAATGTAAGCAGAAAAAAGGGCATTCGACATGCAGTTCTTTAGAAAGTTACTACCGTGGCGGGGTAAGATTTCTATTTTTGATGGTACTAATAAAATTTCTGTGAGATCATGGTTGTTAGAATTGGAGGCATACTTGCTATCAAATCCTATGTGTGTGGATGATGCCCTCAAATTCATCCCTTATCATTTGGAAGGTATAGCAAAGGATTGGTGGTATCATTTGATAAAGACCCAAGGGGAAGAATCTGTCTACTTCTTTGATGACTGCAGCCAAAGGTTCATGGAGAGGTTCGATGTACCAGAGAACAAAGAGGAGCAAGGGGTAGAGGAGGACAAATCAGATCTACAACCAAATGAAGAAGAAGAGGCTTCAAAAGGTATGGTCTCCATTGAGCAAAATAATGGTGTTAGTGAAACTTTGCTTGCTAGGGAAATTGATAATAGACAAGAGAAGAAGTTCATATATGCAAGCGAAGAAGATGTAATGGAAACTCTTAAAAAGTGTGAGGAATGGAATAGCAGAGCTAGAGCTGCTAGGTTGATAGCCGCTCAAGCAAGACAACACTTACAAGAGTTCAAGGAAAAGATGAAGGCAATTGATGCAAGGAAGTCTACACCCACGAAAGAAGACTCTATGGAGCAGCTAGCACATGAGGAGGAGCCTCACATAGACACTTGTGTGGAATTGCAGGGTGCTGCAATTTCCAAACCAACAACTTTTGATCAGCTTTCAGATACCTTCAACGGGCACTTAGGCAACAATGATGGGGGCAGCTCAACATATGTCTATCTTGAGCACACGGAGAACATTGATGGCATTGAAAGGTATGAAGAACATAATAATGTGTCTTATTTATTGCTGCCCATTCCAATTTATTTTCATCAAGAGATGCATGATATGGTAGAAGAAGCCTTCATTTTGGAGTTTGTTGAAGCATTGCTCCAAATATATGTATATGAGCATTTTGTGGATGATATATGGGGGCAAGTTTTAGCTCACTTGACAGGAACAGGTGCCAGGCTTGCGGATCACTTCAGCATGTTTTGTCTCTTGTGCATGACACTTGGACAAAACAAAATCATAATTGCTTGAGGGCAAGCAATTTTGGGAAGGGAGGACTGTAATGTCCCCTTTTCCAATCGAAGACCTTTGGCCCATTTTGTCAACCCGACGGCCAAAGGAAAAATATAAGAGTGACTTAAGTTATAATAAATTAGTATAAAGTGCTACAAAAAATAAAATAAAATTATTAAAGCTCTTATATTAATTTATTTAGCTTAATAAAAATAAATTGTAAGCCCTATGGAAAATACGATTTGCCTTAAGGGGCAAAAGTCATTGTCAAAGGGATTTATTATATTTTATTCCTCCTAGCAAGGATAATAGTGACTTGGAGCAAAGGGGAGTAATGAAGCGTAGGAAAGATAAAAACATAATTAATTTATGTATTTCCCTTAGAAAAATGTGACTTGCACTAGGAGGAAAATGTTGTTGGTAAAAACATTTAATATGGGAAAATATTAAATGTTTGCATAGGGAAAATCATGTGAGCTCATTGGCTGGTTTGGAGGTTGGTTGTTGGCCCTTTTCCTTTAAAAGGGAAGTTGACTTGCCTCTTCAATAATCCAAATTTTTATATGATATTTCTCTTGCATTTGAGCTCTAAGCTTTTGCATAAAAATTCCAAGGACGAAACCCCTTGTGAATTCTACCTCTTGTGGATGAAAACCCCAAGAGTTTGAGAGGGTTTTTCACTCAGAAATTCCCATTGATTGTAATCAGATTTTCAGTCTATTTCAGGCTTTTTCCAGCAGTGTTATTGAAGACTTTTCGAAGTATTTTGGTGAATAAAATTGCAGCAGTGTTTTCTCTATTGGATCGACTCACTTTGGGACTGTTTGGGCATTATTATTGAGGTATTTAGATCTGCAAATCATTGTCTAATATCTCATAATTTCTATGAATGAAAATACCCAAGTTTCATAATTCTTCTGAGGGTTATTTGCCAGTTTTATAATCAGATTTCAGATCTGATTTATGAGTTGATTTGGCATTCGAAAATTCTGATTTTTATATGAATGAGTTCCTAAAAATATAGGCAAGCATCTGGGATAGAGAAAATAATTTTTGGAGCTCATTTGATGCCCTAAATGTGTGGGCCGAAATAGGAGGGCCAGATCTGCATGTTTGGTAGTTATAATTTGGTTTACATCATCTTGTTCCTTGTATTTTTCCAAGTTCGGGCATATGTCATTTGCCTAGATCGGAGTTGTGTAGAGAAAGTTATGCTATCTTGAAGATTGCAGTAGTTAGGGTTTCAAATTTAAATTATTTTCCAGTTGTTGTAGAATCTGATTTTCGCCATACATTCTCTAGGGTTGTTCCAAGGGTTTGGGAGTAAAAATAATTATTGTATGCTGATTTTGGGTGTGTTTGCATATAAAACCCTAGTCGCTTTTTGCATATATTAATTATGGTTGCCCTAGTTTATTTCCCATAGCTGCCAAAAGTATATTTTATTATTTTATAAAGTGGGAAAAATCTCTTATTTGGGCAAAAGATCTATTGGGGATCTTTCACTCCACATTCTCAATGGCCTTCCTCACTTGGCTTTGGTAGATTCACTTGTTCTCTCCATGGTGGTGAGAGTGTCATTCCCACATTTCTCTCGACTTTTGTATTTCTCCTAGGCTTCCACTTGTTGACCATGCCCTCTCGACATTCACCCTTCACACTAATTTTCCAATGTTGCCCCCTTCACCTCTCTACCCGTGCCTTGACATTAGACATACCACAATCCACTTTGATGGTGACTACACCATTGACTATGTTGCCAATCTCTTCTCATATCTAGGTTCTAGTCCCTCCCTATTCCCACCGACTCCATTTATGAGTTCTTACGTTAAACCCTAAGGGATGTTGCCCTCGATTCTTGTCTTCACACCATACACTACTTTAGATCCCCTTCCGCCATGGGTCCCGCCCCATGAATTGGTGGATGCTGATGAGTGTAAATCCCTTCATCGGAGACCTCAATTTTCTTAATCACGTGACCCTCCCTCCATACCCGTCCTCTGTAGGGAGTACCATTGTCTTCTTTGACTTAAGAAATGGGAATTTCTTACATCTAGATGATTTGCACTCATCGATCTCCACTAGTCACCTAAGACATTTTGGTTTACCCTTTTCCTTGGAAAAATCCACAATTTTTAACATCACCCTAGACATATGGGTCTCCTACGCTAGTTCCCTCTACAATATTCTTGTGCCACCGTGTTGTCACTACACACCTCCACTTCTTGACCAAGAGAGTTATTTGAAGTTGTGCACCAGTAAAGCAATGGATTGCAAAGGTCTCCAAATTGAATTCATCAATATGGTATGGATTCCCGGCCTATCTGCTTACCATGCTCTTTAATGAGGTGGTGTGCTCAAGTTTTTCTCAGTCGTGGTCTCATCACATCATTCACCCTATTCATGAATTTGGAGATTTCTCTACCTTTGGAAAATATAGGACCATTATGATCGGGCATACATTTCCCAAACTTTATGCTACAATATTGAATATGCAAGTGTCAAAATACTTGGAAAGGAACAATCTCAGAGCTAGGGGGCAAGTTGGCTTTAGGAAGGACCATCAAATTGTTGACCACATCTTTACACCCCGAGCTATTATTGAGGAAGCTCGTCGCATGTCTTCTAAAGTCTCTTGCTGTTTTGTTGATTTTAGATAGGCCTTTGACTAAGCTCTGAGACACTTTTCTAGAAGTTGAGAGACATTGGCATCCCATATTCTCTCGAGTACTACCTGCTTGGAAGTTTTAGTTTCTTTGACTTTGTGAAGAGCATCGTTAGGGTCAAGCAAGGGTGTCCTCTCTCTCCAACCTTATTTAGTATTTACATTGATGAGAATTAAGAGGAGTTTCTTTGGAAGCATGCCCATTTTGATGATGGTTGTACTTTGCATGAGGTTGTTATAGGTATCCTTCTTGTTGATGACATTGTTCTCTCACACTCTACCGAGGGCTTACAATGACAACTTGATGCCCCTTACTGTTTTTGTGATCTTCGACAACTTGTGGTCAACCTTAGTAAACCCAAGGTCATGATTTTCAATATTGCCAAATGCTTCCTCTCAAGATTCTAGTTTTTCTAGAAAGGGGAACTTCATTAGAATATGTGGAGAGAGAAAGAATAAAGAAAAATTAGAATGTACAAAGAACAAATGAAGAGAAATTGGAATGCACACTTTATTCATTGTGTTTGTCATTTTATTATGTGTGAGATGATTACTGTGTGAAATGGTTACAAAATGGTCGAAGTGGTTCCAATCGTTTGTTAGTTACCACTTAACTAATATTAACTTACACTAATTTATAAGCTTTATATTCTAACACCCCCTCCTAAGGCTCACACTATAGAACATACTGACAAAAGATTAAAGTAATGTGATTCAAACAAGACTACAAATTCTTCAAAAGCTTTTCCCTTTGAAAATAGTGCTTTGATTAGGTAGAACTCCATCAAGTTGCCTCCCTAACCTTTGTAAAGGTGTAGTTCTCAAGTTGAATTTGGGAGTTCTTGGATTCCACCTCCTCTAACTCCCGAATTACGAGAATCTCACAAATTGTTGGATAATCATTCATACTTGAGCTATGTGTTCCATCAAAAGTTGTATTGTGACGCTCGTAAGAGTAAATTCTCAAGGTCCATAGACTCTCTAACTATCCGGGCAACCATCCACGTTGAGTTTTACCTACACTGGATCCCTTATTGTCTTCAAAGTGTGAGGTTTATTTTAAAATACGTATTCTCTATCAATGATTTCTTCATCACTTTCAACATCCAGTGGATTTTCAGAAATGGCTGCACTAAATTCATTTGGTTTGTCTTCGAATTTTCCCTTCTCTTTTTCCTCACGATCTTATCCATCTCTTAAGGAATATTTCTTTCAAGTTAACTTGATGATGTACACTTTCGTCACAATTGTTTATCATTGTCTCCAAGAGTAATATCATTGGCTTGTCATAATATTCAAGATTCACGGTGTAGTCAAGGCCAAATGAAACACCCTAAATTGTTATCATCTTGTCACATACTGTTGTTTTACTATGTTTGGGACTATACTTCAGGAAAAATGTTCCTGTGCCCTTGATATTTGAAGAATGCATTGAAAACATGCCCTAGAAAGGCGCGATTGGTTGTTGATTATGCCCTCAAAATTTCATTAACGATTTAGTCTCGACGTTTTATAGAAAGGCGGGTAATATACGATCTGTGCATGCCCTAGTTTGTGATTTGCGACAACAAACAAGATTTGTGACACTAATCTAGTATTCGCGAGACAATTTACTTGTTTTTGATCTTGTTAACATCTCTCCAACCCTCACGACCACTATTCAAGCCCTCACATCTACCTTCTTGACTTTGTATTCTCCCGAAATTCATGATTCATATCTGTATTTTTTTCTACTGTGGGTTTGTACTTTCGCAACTTTATTTGTGCCTTAGATACATTCAAAAATATGTTGAATGCTTCTTCCTCTTGTTTCACCTTGATTTTAGATCCCTTCGACTAACAAGGATCGATACCAATGCTCGAATATCGAGAGAAATAATAAAGAAAGATTAGAATTTACAAAGAATAACTGAAGAGAAACCGAAATGCATATGTTACTCACTGTGTTGATCATTTTATTATGTGCGAGATGGTTACAAACTGGATGAAGTGTTTACAACCATTTATTAGTTAACACTTCACTAATATTAACCTAACGTTAATTTATAAGCATTATATTAAGCCTTATATTCTAACAACTTCTAGAGATCACATCAGCCTACACCTACTTAGGGGTCCAATTTTCTGGTCCATCCTTTAGCATGAAGCCGACCTCTCACTTGTGCCTTTCGAGGATAATGCCTCTCTTTTTGTCTCAAAGTGCCAATGTTTCTAGATCCACTTCTAGGACATCCCCTCCAAGTTACACTATTTTGATACAATTATTAAGCGTACAATTTTATATGGTTGAGAGGTTTAAGGACCTAGTTTAGAAGTCATTGATTGGCTGTATTGAGAGAGTCAAAACCCTAATGCTACGACACATGATTTGTTGCAATCGGACAATACTTTAGTGCATTGTCCAAGTTGAATTTGCTGTACACCTTGAGACCATGTTCATGCTTACTTTCTACACTCATAGATTCAAAACCTGTAGGGACCTCAATTGCAGGTTGTGAGAGGTATCCATACTTAGCACTTTGCTCCTTAGAAAGGAGGCTTCACTAGCCCACATCGATGCCGACATCGATGATACTACGAGATTTAGTTGCTTTTTCTTTCCATTGACATCTCCATTGATAGGCTACCCCCTCTCATGATCTCCTTAGATGCCCCCCCTAGACCACTTCCCACAAAGGATGTCATCACTAGAGCTCATAGAGAGAAAATCTAGAGACAGTATATCAAGGCCACCTTGATCTTCCCCTTGAGCTGCTCAACCTCAAGCTTGCTTTTACGCCTGAGCATCTTATAGGTGGTGGATGGTATTATTTGTCACCCTCACTATCTCTAGTGCCACCGATCCTACAACTTGATATTTCCTTTGGCTAGGTGAAAGTGTGCTCTCACTAGTTACAAGTCAAACCGATCATCGCAATGTCTAATCTAGACGGGCATTAACAACAAGATTTTTGAAAATCTATTTTTAGAAAGTCTTGAAAATCTAATTAGCAATTTTGACAACTTTTTGTATTTTACATTTTTGAGGGTCATTGGAGCATTTTTGGGATTTTTCCGTCTGATGGAAAGCAAAGCTTGGTTGCAAACCATTTCTTCTAGTTCGTTCCACTACATTTCCAATGCATCCTTAGGTTTATAAATCGGGTCAATGAGCTAGGAGATATGACCTCGACCAAGAGCACTAAAAAATAATATTAGAAGTTCGGATTTTGCTCACTTCTATCCATTCAAGTCCATCCCTAAAGGTGGATGCATTTGATCTCCATGTAGGATGACCTTTCATTTCCCATTCCGAACCCATCATGTTCAATTCTTAGCAACTTTCCATTATTTGCATTGATCTTTGCTATAAAGTAGGCGAGTTTCGAATGAAAACAGATTTTTGGAGGCACACATCTCTCCTATAGAGTTTGCCTATTTTGTATACATATTTAATTACAATAACATTCTTTTTTTTCCTTAATTACAATTCAATTTGCAAAACAATTATTTTGTTGAATGCAGTCAATTCTTTTATTTCCACAATCACATTCTTTCATTGTGAATCGATTGCTGTAACACATTAAGCACCACCATTAGTGTGTTGTCCACCAAATTGCATTGAGAATTTAGATTAGTGGTATCGAGTAGGAAATGATTATTTTAACTTTTGTAGGACTTTAGAAAATTTGGGAAAAGTAAGCTAGAAAAAATGAGAAGAGGGTCCAATTCGAGATGTAGATCCATTCTCAAAGCATCACAAAATGAGCACGAATCACTCCTTGCAGAAAACCAATGGTTGAGGGGAGACAACCAAAGTGGGTGTAGACCAATTTTAGCATGATCATGGAGCAAATGATGAATATGCAGAAAAATATTGCCCATTTCGAAAGCCCCGTTGTGGAAGGATTGCTCCAAGTAGGGGCAAGGTGCATTGAAGCTTTGCACAAGCCAAAGAATGAACTTGGAGAAAAAGAAGCATTTTGTGACAAAATTCAACAAGACCTAGCCATCTGCAAGATGAATTCAAAGAGATGAAAGAAAAGAAGAAACTTATTGCAAATGCATAGACAAAAACAAAAGAGAGCATGATATATTTTTCTTGTTGTGCACATTCGATAATTCTCCATTTTTGGTTGGCAATTTTGAAAAAGACACAAAAGGTATCAATTTCGAGTTAAATAAAATGGGTTATAATGGCCAAGGCCTTGGCAAAGATGGACAAGAAATTTAGAAACCTCTCGAAGTGGAAACCTCTTGGGTATAGTAGGGAATTGTCTTAACCCACCATGGGTCCCACGTTCATTAAAGAAATCATACATCCAGACAAATCTGCTAAACCTTCTTGTGTCGTCTATTCATGCACATAGAAGATATTTGTTTAATGATTTGATCTTGTTATTTGCAGATATTTTGGTAGAAGAGGTCACGATTCTGTTCATTGTTGGAATCTTCATCCTTGTTATATTTGTGGGAAGTGCAACCACTACAGGTTCTACATGTTGGTTCGTTGACATCCCCACATATAGGTCTTCAAAATTAGTAAATAGGATTTTTGGGTGGGCCTTTGCATTCATGTGGGGAGGAAATCACTTGGCACTCAGAATTTCCTATGTTCATTGGAGATCAATCCTAGAAACAATGGGGTCCATCGCTTTTCAAGGAGGAACAAATGATCTAGATGGGCATTCAAAGTAGGATTTATGAAAATCTATTGTTTAGAAATTCTTGAAACTATATTTTTAGTTTATGAAAGCGTTTTGTATTTTGCATTTTTGAGGGTCTTTGGAGCTATTACGGGCTTTTCGGTCTGCACAATGAAAGGAGGAGTTGTAGACTGTTTTTTTCTAGTATGTTTCCACCTTGCCTTTCCACCGCATCCTCTAGTTTGCAAATTGGATCAACAAATGATCGTAAACTCTTCAACTTTGGAATTATCCATAGAATCACAATTAATCGCTGCTGTTCTACTTTCTATTAGAAAATAACAGAGATAGCTAGTGAATGAATTATACTTGTGCTTAGAATCAACAATTTGTAGAAAAGGAAAGAATATAGACTCATACACCAACAATTTTATCTGGAAAACCTCTAGAGAAAAAAACTAGTCGGGAAGGGCAATTGCTCTTTCTTCCCACTTTTATTGGCCAATTCAATAATAAGTATAGAAATTACAATAAGTATGAAAGAGAAGTAGATAATATCTCACACTTCCTCCCAGTTACTTGCTTGCTCTGTCTCAATTACTCCTTGCTTCTACAAATCACAATTCCAACACTAAGAGCTTCTTACTCACTTGCTTCATGCTTCGATGCCTTTGTTCTCTTCCATAACATGCATTTATAGTCTTTCTCATGTTCTCCGTGCACTGGAGAATGGGAAAGGTCATGCAAAAGAAGAGACATGGACACCCTTTGGAATTTTGGGACTATTCGCATCATATTTTATTTTTGTCCGCAAGAGCCAGGACCGCCGCCCAATGTAGACCGGCGGTCCCAGGACCGCAGCCCTGGTGGGGCAGCGGTTTTGTAATCGCCGCCCCCACAGGCAGCGGTCCTGTCACTAAATGATGCAGAACCTTCGTGTATATATTATTTTTTCTTCTTCGTGTTGGCTGATTTGATAAAGTAGAGTCATTTTGGATCCCTATGGATCAACAAACGAGGAGATATGACCTCGACAAGGAGCACTAAAAATAATAATATGATAAGTTCAAAATTTTTACCATACGCATAATTAACTCCACTCCCAAATGTGAATATATGTCATCTCCATGTAGGATGAAGGATGACCTTTCGGTGTCCATTTGGAACCCTTCATGTCCTATTCTTAACAACTTTCCATCTTCAACATTTTACCACTCTAAAGTAGATGGTTTTGAATGAAGACACAATTTTTGGAGGCATCTCTCTTCTATAAAGTTTGCCCATTTTGTGTTAGATCCGTGGGCATACATCTCTCCTATAGAGTTTTCCCGGTTTGCATATATTTTCAATCACGAATTCGGTGGAAAACATACTAACAAAGTGGAGCCTAATGTGTTATAGCATTAGATTCACAATAAAAGAATTGTAATTGCGGAAAAAGAATTGTTTTGCAATTGACACTATATTCAACAAAATAATTCTATTGCAGAAATAATTGTAATCGTAGAAGTAAAAGAACATTATTGTAATTGAATATGTATCTTGACTAGGAAACTCTGTAGGAGAGATGTACGCTCATAGATTCGACACAAAATGGGCTAACTCGTAGGAGAGATGTATGCCTTTATAAAACTTGTCTTTATTCAAAACTATCTACTTTATAGTGGTACAATGTAGATAGAAAATTGCTAAGAATAGAACATGAATGGTTTCAAATGGGAAATGAAAGGTCATATTACATGGAGATGACATGTATCCACCTTTACGGGTGGAGTTGAGTGGGAAGAAGTGGATGAATCCGAACTCATCATATTATTACTTTATAGTGCTCCTTGTCGTGGTCATATCTCCTAGCCTGTTGACCCGATTTGCGATCCATAGGATGTGTTGGAAAGTTGAAAAACAAACTAAAAAAACAATCTTCAACCAAGCTTCGCGTTTCATTGTACTAGAAAAAGCTAAAAAATGCTTCGAAGGCCCTCATAAACGTAAAATGCAAAAAGATGTCAAAAACTGCTAAAAATAGATTTTCAAGATTTTCTAAAAATAGATTTTCAGAAATATTGCTTTGAATGCTCAACTCGGATCCTTCTCCAACAAGATTGAATCTACCATTTCTGTACCCTCCAAGAGGTGGAGACCGAGGAACACTTTATTTGCAGATTTCCCATTTACTATGAGATCCAAGGATGATACCATTGCACTGTACAAGGATATAGGTAACACTTGCCACTTTCTTGGAATATCTAGACTAGTGATGCTTGGCTCTTTATCTATGCGAGGCCCTCTCCTTGGCGTAGATCCCTACAAGAGGGGTCTAGAGGCTCTAAAACCTTCTTGCTGATCGACTCTTGTTTCGGGACACCCAAACAACATGCATCTCCAAGTACCCTTTGACACCGGTACTTCACATATTAGAGTTGATAGATCAATCAAACAACACTTTTCTTAGCGCACCATTATTAGTCCTTCTCGGCGACACGAATCTACTTCTTTACCGATCGCCCCTAACCAAAGGGATAGACTAATATTATGAGCTTCTTTTCTACTATAGGAGCTACGTCAGCCTTGGATGTAGGAGAGATTCTAGAGGAAGTGCTTTGCTTCCTCTTAGGATCTCACAACCTAGCCCCTCCGACCAAGGATACCCCTTGGCCAACATTGTCAGATCTTACACAACAGCTAATGATGGCTCAATTTACTCTTCTACTTCATGTACAAACAAAGATAGTAGGTGAGATTTCCTTCCTGTCTACATTGGCACAGGTTTTATGGGCTCAAGTTTGCCCTTCATTACTATTTGTATTGATTTCATTACCACCTATTTTGGTGGCACATTGCTTTATTACTCGTGTACTTTTGCTACGTTGCTTCTCTACGATTCTCTCTTCCTAGATCTTTCTATTGTTAACAATTGTATCCTCGAGTCCCATTGACCTACTTTTGGTCATCTGTGGACATTAATATAATTTCTTTCTTTCTTTCTTTCTATGTGGCCCTAGTTTTAGGCGACCTCAAGAAAATTTGCATGACGGGATATTCTTGTCATGCAAGAATAATTTGACAGATGAAATTCTGAGTATGGATGTGTAAGTCTCATTGCCATGCCATGGTTAAGAAAAAAGTGGTTGTTGATGTTGATGCCCTGATATGTCTGATTTGAAGCTGCCACATATAAGGCACAACAATGAGATGTCTTGTGAAGGCGGGACTGCTTCTTGCAGGACACTCACCAGAGACAAGTGGTTTTGTTGCTAAACTATCCTAGTGCTATACTAACCTAATCTATCGATTATCTTTGTGGGATGGAAAGTGGAAGAGAAATAAAGGAAAAAAGAGGTTATATGCCAAGAGAGCTTTGATCCTTCTCTTTGTATGCAGATGACACAATGTGATTGAAACATGCAAATATAACTCAAACACAACACCATAGCACAAATAGGTGAGAAAGTAAAAAGAGGTGATACACCAAGAGAGCTTTGATCCTTCTCTTTGTATGTGGATGACACAATGTGAATGAAACATGCGAATATAACTCAAACCACAACACCATTGCAGTAATAGGTGAGAACAACTGATTGTGGAAATGAGATCATAGATAACGAGAAGGAAGATGAGAACAGATACTAGCTCCAATAAACTTTAGCAATTTCTTATACGCATACACAATTTCTTACAATACGGATAAGGTACTGAGTGTGTGCATTCATCTGAAACAGATACGAAAACATCACTAAAACAAAAGGGGAATCGAAGTGAATTTGAGAGAGGAACCCTGAACATAGAGATAATCTCTCTTTATACAAATTGGAAGAAGAGACAAAAAGAGAAGATGAGAAACATTGAATTACAAAAGTCTGGTGCATACCGTCCCTGCAGAGAATCATATCAAAGATCTAACCGAAGGACAACCGATCCTCTGCATTTTCAGCTTCCCTAGGGTCTTCAGGTGTCAGAGAGATCTAGATCGAGAAGGATCTCCTTAACATGCCCATACCGTCTTCAGGTGTCAGAGAGATCTCTACAACATTCCCAATGCATTCAAAGGCAGTAGAATCTTTAGGCATTCAAATCATAAATGTGAACTGTCTAGAGTTGTTACATGTCTTTCATACCGCCTTTTGCAAAGGAAATTCCTCTAAGAAATTTCAAGCATGAACTGCAATCAAATATGCACCCAATTGATCTAAAGAATATATGAATCGAAAACCTTCTTTAAGAGCTTTCCGATGTGCTAAAGTTCAGGCTGAATGGACCTAGGCATCCAATGATATGGCCGTCAATCACTTTTAGGTCCTGTATGGCTCTAATTGTAGTGTTACTACAATAGCGTAAGAAGCTTATTTGTGATAAATAGATTTCTAGGGCCATTCAACCTTTTTGCGAGAAAGGTACCTTATTGTGTTAAAGAGCTTGGTAAGGTTCTTATACACTTTTCCTTTGTGGAGGAAGGCATAAGCATGTGAAGGAATGGCCTCTTAAATTCCATCAAGACAATCAGAGTACTCTCCTCAAAAACCTATTTTTCAGAAAGCATAAGGTACTGCATTTTATAATTAGGAAGAAAGGCATTAGGGGATAGGCTAAATATTTTAAATCCTTGGGCCGCTTTCTAGAAATCTAGGTATTCGAAATAATAGGATAGATGAAAAGCAGCTACCTTCTCTCATACATTTGAAGAGGCCAAGTTTCTTTGATTTTGCTCCTTTGAGAGTAGTGCAAGCAATCGTAAGTTGTAGAATAAGGATTAAACATTGTTTGGATGAATCATCTAGAGTGAGGCTTCTTCAAAAATGAAGATAAGAACCGGAGGCTTGACATCTCTGCATCTCTGCATCTTACAGAGATCGGAGTACAATGTATTGGGCCTTCATTAAATATGAGATACGTGTTTAATTCCTTTTTCCATAGGCACACGTCCCCACCTCTGAGCTCCATTGGGGATACATCCCCAAGGGACAGGGACAAGGGGACACATTGGTGACATTCCCATGTTGTCCCCTTGCAAGCGCGTGACTTGTGCATGTTGCCGCTACATTTCCTTGCCACTATACCATGGGGACACATTCCCTCTTAGAAATAAAAAGAAAAAACTTAAAAATAATAATTAATGGGTAACTTTAATTAATTTATTTGACCCCGTGATGTCTTTTTAAAATATCTCATAGTTGAATTGTTGTGACATTATGATGTAGTACAAGCATCCTTGAAGTTCCAAGTTGATATTGTGCTGCAATTGTTAATGAGAGAATCAATGGTTACTTCAAATATGGCTAATTTTATTCTATTTATGATTAAGTTTAAATTGTAGTTTTATATTTTCATTTTAAAACTTTTATGGTACAATTGTCCCCTTGCCATTCCTTATACCTAGAGATCTACAGGGTACTTCCAGCAGTACCCTTTTGCATACCCTCCAAAGGGGACTCGGTGGAACGTAGTCTAAATCTCGCATCTACAAAGGGTATGCTTTATTAGCAGTGCTTTGATTATGCCGGAGGCATCTCGTTTGAGGGACTCATCATCGGAAAGTGTCAAGCCTTTCTGGTAAGAGCTTTTCCCGACAATCTTTCCTGGAACGATCAAGCTTCCTGACAGCATTTATTATTTTTAGTGGGAGTGATTCAAGATATTTGTTATACCATAACTGCAGCCAACAAGAGTCACGAGCATTCTCATGAAGCATTGACACTGTTTCTGTTTTCCATGGCACATGACAACAAAGTACAAACTACCAATGTAAAGGGAAACCTTAATCTTATTGCTTCTTTTTTCCTGCTAACATAGTTCATAAAATCAAAAGCTGATTTCACCATTGAAAAACTGATCTGCACCATTGAAAAGCTGATCTTCAGGGATGCTGGAAGACAAAGACTAGAGGAAGTCAAAAAGAAGAGGGAGATTTCTTAACATCCTCCTATTCATTGTGGTGCTCAAGGGAAATCTCTGAGATGGGAAATGTGCTAGGAACTGAGAGAATAGTGCTTGTTTTTAGACCCCAAGCAGCAGACGCCTTGTGGAAACCATGGGGAAAAAATGTTCTTGGCTATGGAGGATCCGTGGGTTAATATTTTTGTTGCTTTAAGAGGCTTTAACAACCACTATCTTGTCCCTAGCATATCTGAGATGCTCTGATTTTTATTTTTTTAGTTTTCATTTATTTTTTGTGCGGGTATTTTATAAATTCTGTGTTTTTGATGTGTTTCATTTGAGGAGGATGGCCACGTATTCCGATGCAATTCACAAGCTACAGCTCGAATTGGATCATGATTTGCTTCCCCAAGACTTGCTCGAAACTGTCTCCTTACAGTTATGATTTAAGAAGATAGTTGGGGTATACACAGAGAATACTGGATTTTGGATTTGGGGTAAAATTAGATAATGAGGAACTTTCATGGAATCTATTCCTGCATATGCATGGTTCTCCCCTGTAATTTTTTTCACTATTGGTGATATAAAGAACCTTTGAGCACGTGTTGATTTCCATACAAGACAAATTTATGTGAGCGATGAAATGGGTTCCATCATTTCAAAAAAGGAAAATGTTCTTGTACAGATTATTGGTAATTCTATGTGAAACAATATGTAAACATAGGCTTGCACTATAACAAAGTGCATTGTGTCATCTCGACAGTGATAACAAAGGCTCAGGTTTTATTATTTCTCTCATGTTTCATTTACCGTGGAATACCACAATTACAGCCAACAGAAGTCCGGGCATCTTCACGAAGTGTTCACACTGTTTCAACCAATTCATCCAACAGTTGTCCAACCTGATCAGTTCACCTTTGCTAGCATACTCCCAGCCTGTGCCAAAATAGGAACTTTGAAACAGGGTGTGGACATCCGCCAAAGCATTATGGAGAAGGGTGTGGACATGTGCAAGCATGTGAACTGTTCGAGAAAATGCCTAAAAGGTATGTGGTCTCATGGACTACAATGATTGCAGGGTATGCAAAAATAAAAAAATTCAATATAGATGAATAAGGGCTTATAGGTATAGAATTATAAATAGGGTGGCCTGGAGGTTTAAAGAGACCACTGGCGAGACACATGGAAAAGAGAGCAGAGAGAACACAGATGTTTTGACAGCAGTCTTAAATATATGACCATTGTCATGAAGCAGCCCAACAAACCCCAAGAAGCCATTAACTTCTTCAGGCACCGATGCTCTGACCAAGCACAGGAAATTTTTGATTATGTTCTTTTTGATCTCTGTAAGTTACATTTTATGGCAACTTCGAGGCCTTTTGTAGGAAGGACTCTTTTGTAAACCTTGCGAAACCCGCCACAATCTATGACTTGTTCTTCTCCTAACCCCTTGGTTGTACTTGTAATATGTAGGTCTCTGTACCTAAATCTGTTAGGTGAATACTCTTACCTCCCATTCTTCAATAACGTCTGTATGCTTCTTTCTTTTAAACCACACAAGTGCTGCTTCTGCAACTGCTAGAAACACCAAACCTGTAGTAATACCAGTTATTAGCTGCCATTTTGGGTTTTTGAAATTGAATTCAGTTCCCTAATATTGGACTCATGGACACCTTGCCATCCAATTTCAACCAGCTAACAGAAGACGCAGGGCATCCTCATTAAGCATTGATGCTGTTTCACCAAATGCAACCAACAGGTGTCCAATTTGATCAGTTCACCTTTGCTAGTGTACTGCCAGCATGTACCAAAATAGTAGCTTTGAAACAGGGTGTGTACATCCGCCATTGCATTATGGAGAATATTTTAGATGTCTTAATTGCAAGTTTCCTAGCAAATATGCATGCAAAATGTGGAAGCATGTGAACTGTTCGACAAAATGCCTGAAAGATACGTGGTCTTATGGACTACAATGATTGCAGGATATGCTTAAAATGTGGCACCGTACAGAAGGCAAGTCAACTATTTGACAAAATACCTCAAAGAGATGTGGTCTCATGGAACATACACTGACCATGTAAGCTTCATTTTTGTTTATTAGCATATAGCCATAAATACTTTATCATTCACATGCACCTCTGTTGTATGATTTAAACCAGGGATTTGCTTTGATCTTGGAGTTTGCTGCCCAAGCGTATCATCTCAATGTTCCAAGTATTTTCCTCATATCTGATCTTAGTCCAATAATCTTGCAAAAAATTGTGGCCGGCATATTATAAAGTGGTTTGATGTTCTAAAAATTAAAAAAAGAGAGTTGGAAAGGTGACTCTGCCCTACTTGACTGTCTACCCAGAATCTAACCCTTGCATCTTTTCCCACTTGCCAGGTGGCGAGAGGTTTAAAAAGGGTGAGGCCATATCGGATAACTTTTGTCGATGTAGAAGTTTATGAGTTATATTTGACTTTAAACAGATTCAAATCACCAACAACATACTTATTGAGCAAAATGGATTTACAGACTGAGGTGGGTCCAGTGTATATGTCTCAAGCGAATTTCATAGCCATGGCTTTTTTTTACAGTTTGATATTCTTGATATTTAGTCATCAAGCATGCTTTGTCCGGGTAAATGTATCCTAGGAAATCAATAGATATTTAAAGGGTCTTTCCACCACTTTTTATATGAAATTTTCATTGATTGTGAGGATTTGATGTTTTACCTTGAAAGGTATTGGGATGAGAGGATTTGATGTTTACCTTGAAAGGTATTGGGATGAGCGATAGTACCAAGTAAATACACTAGAACAGCCTGTAGAATCACTTGTGTTAATTGAATTCTTCCTGCTGGGCTTAACCATTTGTTTGTCCATTTGCCCAGTTTTTATTGCAGTCTAGCTACTGTTGGTCCCCATAAATCTTTTGTAAATAGGTCATGGGTAGGTTACCTTACTTGAAATTTCTGAATCTGGAGAATCTTAGTTCTTGTTGTTGTATTTATATTTATGAAAACAATATTAGATTTGTGATTTTTTATCAATTGGTCTCAAGCTTGTTGGAATAAATTGAAAATGTAATGAAGTTGAGTGAACTCTCTCAGAACTAAGCAAAAGAACAGAAGAAGTCATCTGCGAAGTGAGAGTTAAGGGTATTCGTAGTCTCTCCCAATAGTTGGCAGCACATACATAGACATTTCTTTTGCTGCAACAAGATGTCTAGTTAGGAGTTCTTCCAATATTATGAATAAATACGGACTCAATAGGTCTCCCTGACAGAGGCCTCTTGTTGGTTTGAAAGGCTGCCAGGTTTGCCATTTACAGAGACTGAGATGAGGGCTATAAATACTTTGTCATCAACATGCCAGTTAAACCTGGAGAATTTGTGTTTGCTTGGTGCCTATAGAGCACATAAGAAAACATTATGGGGTTACGAATAGAGCAACTCTTCTTCTTGAGTTGGATTCTCAAAATGCTGCAACTTATGTTCTTCTGTCAAACATCTACGCAGAAGTGTGCAGGTCGGCGAGATTAAAATTTTAAGGAGATTGATGTAGCATAGAGGAATAAAAAGATACTTGGATGTAGTTCGATTAAAGGCCATAAAATGGTGCATGCTTTTTGTGTAGGAGACAAATCATACCTAGAGACACAAGAGATCTATGCAATGCAGGAGTAGATGTCTTGGGAGATGAAAGCAACATGATATTTTTCGGATTTAATCTAGGCTGTGGATAATCTAGGATTTTCAGTTGACATTTTTGTCTTTTACATTTTAAATTCATTAATCTACAACCATCTTCACCGCAACATACAAAACAAAACAACAATGATACATACATTACACAATTATCACACCAAACACATTTACAGAGTAACTTTACATTTACATCCCTTCCGACGTATTTTGCACCTCAAGTGCAATTGCTATTGATTATGTTTGTGGGTACACTTTGATAGACATAGTCACATGGGCTGTACAAATCAAGATACAATCAGATGGGCTATATTGTATTTTTTTAAATATATATTCTGGTCGGGTATGTACGCTCTATATGATGATAGCGCAATTTGGTGCTTCCTTGCTTATGCCATAGTAAGCTCATATGGAGTACACAGTGGTCTCGTATGTGCTTATTCTTCTGCACATTGTGGACCTTAAAAGTTACTCAACATTTCTCGTTGTAATTATTTTTTCTAGAAGCTTCCTCGTTTTGGAAGCTTATTGTAAATATATCTTCCTCCAGAAGCTTTATTTTCTCATTCTTCTCGTTAAAGCTTCCTTTTGTCTAGAACAATGTTGCATGGAGACTCATCTCCTACCAAAATACGTGTCTTGGAGACTGGTACTTGTCTCGGAGACTAGTACTTGTTGCATAGACTTGCATTTCAGTGTTTTAAAATAAATATTTATTCTGTACTCTTGATTTTAGATATAATGAGATATCAAAGAATATCAATACAATTACTTTTATCTTTTGTCAACTTCTAATATCTTAACTTTATAAAGGTAGTACTGTTTTTCTCAGGCTATATATGGCTGTATAATATTGTTTTCGTTAAAATTGACTTTATATATTTTTTTGCCGTCTTTGAGTACTCATCTATATTTTTTGAAAATGTTCTACCTGTCCCGTTTCCCCATACTGGTACCGGTACCTGTCCCCATTTCCTAGTTACTATGGACTAGAAGCGTCTTTGTATCTGAAGTCTTGGTATTTTCACAAGAAAACATTTCAGAAATTTATTTGGATACAGCCGTGTTTATCCTTGTTTAGCAACATTTTGGGTTAACTTCTAGACCCCTCGTAAAGGATATAATGTATTTGGATCAGTGGTTTCCGGGAAGTATGTTGAGTGCTTTCACCTTTTCATACCATATTTATGGTTTATTTGTGATGTTAGATACCAAGTTGGCTATAACACAGTGTTACGCGGGGACGCGTCCCCTAGATTTTGGTGACGTCCCGGACGTCCCGAATGTTTCGGGGACTTGGGGACTTGGAGGGGACGTCCCCTATTTTTTTAAAATCTTTCAAAAAAATCTGATGTTTTTACTTTTAAAAAGCTGTTATTTTTACAAAGAACATTAAATTATAATCTTGAAAGTACCTGAATAGAGTTTAAATCCCTAAATTTCATTGAATAAAGTTAAAATATTCAAATATTAATATTTTATATATTATTTTAATAGCCGTCCCCTTGCCGTCCCCAAAATTTGGGAATTTTTTCCCGTCCCGGAAACCCCGTCCCTCTGTCTCCCCGTCCCCTGTCCCCCGTCCCCAAGACTTAGGTAACTATGCTATAACACTTAACAATCTTATAATAATTATTCTTATATCAGTTATTAAATATGCTGGAAACCTGGACAGCCTAAACCTAAAATAAATATAATTTAAAAAAATATTATGCTAAGGCTTAAGCTATCAAATAATAATTTTTAATGATAGTTATGGATAACCGGTTTCAAGTATTGCTCATGTTCCAAGCATTATGTTTATTAATGTTGTTACCATGATGGACTATTTCAATTGCTTTGTTTAGATGTTGTTATCCCCTCTAGCTAGAACCTTTGCCTCGTCAATGCAAATATCGTGTTTAGTTATCAGAGAATGCTTTGCTAATATTGATTTTTCAATCCTATATTCATAAGATTCTTTGTATATCATTGCACTTTATAATAATAATACCTAATACAAGATTGTACACCATGTTCAGTTGTGCTAATTCCTTTGTGGTCATTCTTGTTTGCATTGTGCTCATTTCATTTTAAAGCAGATCCTAGCAATTGTGGCCTCTAAATCTGGTCTTTTAACCCCGTCAGGCTTCTTGTGATTGAGGTCCTAGTTCTAGTGTTCTTGAGGGTTTCTACCTCTTACCCCACTAGATAATATCATTTGGTATTAGGTCCTAGATCATGGCCTTCGGATTTAGTTCTCTCAAGGGTTTCTAGCTTTTACCCTTAATACATCTAATACCCATAGGCCTCTCTTGATCAAGGCCTTTGATCTAGTCTCCTTGAGGGTACCTCTTACCCTCCACTTGATCATATTACACTTACATGGCATTCCATCCAGGATGAGGTTGTTTGGTATGTCATTAATCTTATAATTCTCTGCAACTCAGAAATTTGGGGGCAAATCCTTGATCAGCCAGAGTCTGCGCTCAAGTTGAATGTTGAAACTTTTATGTTTTTAGTGTCCTATCTGCTGCAAGCATATTATTGCTTAATTTTTTCATTTGCTGAGATTAAAGCCCTGTCTTTATAGCTTGATTGAATCTTCAGCCTTAACATGGAACCTTATTCTGATTTAAAAACCCGCAAGTACAAAACTATTTGTTAGGTTTACAAGCAAAGGACAATGATGATAAAAATGATATATCATATATTTATAGAAAAATGATGTGAAGACTACATACTGGTACATCTCCACCGAAACACTTGGGTACTTAACTGCAGTATCACTGGTTATCTACGAAGATGACTTGGATACATTGCCTATATCTGGCTTTATTAAGAAAAGAAAATTGTACCTGCTTGCTTATTGTCTCAACCAGATTTGGAACCATATGTGCCCCTTCAGGTTGACATTGCCCCCATAGAGGTAGGTTTCTGCCCATTGCCAAGAATTCACCTCAACAACTTTCCATATTGAAAAACACTCTATTCTTCCCCAACCTGAAGATCAACTTACCATCTTGATTAGTCAATTTTTTAAAATTGATTATCAGATTTGTTATTACTGAGGTCATCCTCCACCCCTTCATCAGTGATGTTTTATTCATGAATCATTATCACTAATGGTAATATTATTTGATGCTTGTTTCTATTCTTTTGTTTTTCCTTTGAGAATTTCGTTTGGCTTGATCCTGCAGTTCTGGGCCACATGTCCTGGTTACTTTCCACAGTAATAGCAATGCAATCCTTTTCTGCTTTTTTATTGCTTTGCCAAAAAAGGTATCTTCCCGTGTTTTACCTTCATGGAATCTTTTTCTTCCACAAGAAAAACAAATTATTGTTTGCAAATATTATGTAGGGAATTGCTCGAGTGCGAATACACTATTATTCTAATTAGGGAGTAGGGTGATTGACAACACAACTTTATCTTCAACTGTTACTGACACTTCAGCTAGGCTTTTTATCAGACACCTTACTTCATTGATATGACTTGAAATTCCTGTATCACTCTCCATTTTGAATTTAAAATAAGTGTTGTAGATATATTTCATTGTGTTCTTTCTGCCCGAATGGTTGATTTAATCCATTACAAATTTGTAACGTCTTCGATACATCACGAAAATGTAGTCTGAATCCGCTATGCTTAGCCCAATAATATTTTTTCTTTATCATCCATATATATATACATAACCATTCGTTCAATTTTTTTTGGATTTGTAGGTGGTTTGTTTATTCCATCAACTATACCCCAAATATTTATGCACATCCACCAAAATTGTGGTTTAACTTTCCATGTGTGAAAATTTCGACTTTTTAACAGTTTGTATTGTGATGTCCTCCTATTAAAAACTACCCTGTTTTTGTATTTTGTTTATGCAGATATTCTGATTATTTAACAAGTATCATCCTCTAGAAAGAAAGAAAGAAATATTATTAATGTCCTTGAGCGACCAAAATGGGTCAACGGGACTTGAGATTGCAAACAGATACACTAGTAAAGTACCAGGGTAAGGACCCTAGGATCAGAAGTTTGAACCATCTAAATACCTGTATCTAAAGAAATGATCAATTACAAGTAAAAAATAGCCATATGAGGAAAGGACCCCCTCAAATAAGTACGAGGCATTTGAGCATGCCATCACAAGATCTGAAAATGCATCATATATCTGTAATAAAGCTTGGGCCAGAAGAATCTTCAGTGCCATTGTCAACGGAAACTGTAACAAGGTTCAAACTGGAAGAGTCCTCGGTGCCATCCTCTATACTTATGAAGGGCCAATGCAGGATTTGATAATGCTCTTTGGGGAGTGCCTAGGCTTGGGGGGGGCAGGCTGGGAAATCCTAGGAGGAAGCATGGTACTTCCCCTAGAACCTCTCCTAACATCCAAGGCTGAGGAAGCTCTGGTGGTAGAGAAGAAACTGGTAATGTGAGTCTATCCCCAAGGCCCAAGAAGCTGGCAAGAGGGCAATGTGCCTCCATTGTTAAGTAGGAGCTGATCCACGGTGCCAAGAGAATGTACTGTCACACCCTAGCAGTTGGTAAGCATGGAAATGTCTCGTCCCTGCATGTACCCCCATAGGTACATCCTAGAAACGGGTGTGGGTACAGAAACGGAGCTGAAATGGCTCTGAAATGCCTGCACAGAGTGGGTATGGCCCGGAAACGCCATGGGTACGGCTCTGCCATACCTGGGGCATTTCCGGGCTGTACCCTTAGCGATACAAAATTTAAAAAGCAAAAAAACAGGGTAATGTGCTTCCAGTATGAATTATTATCTTTCCGATGCAGTTGCTGAGCTAAGGGCAATGTTGTCTTAATTTTTGCATTTAGTTTTCTACTGTACATCGCATACCCTGAAAAATCCGATGCTCTAAATAAATCGAGCTGCATTGAATCCAGCAAATGGTTGTTTGTGTCTTTTCATATTCACAAATAAATTAAGCTGCAATGAATCCAGCAAATAGTGTGTTTGTGTCCTTACCTACTATTTGCATGCTTGCTCTCTTTCCAACAAAAGAACCTCCAAATAATGTATGATGACATTGCCCTTAAATACCCGTTTCCTCTGATGAAGATTGCTTGCTCTAAATATCAGTACTTCCCATCACCCACCACCCACTAGTCAGTGACTGTTAAGGAAGCATCTCATAAGATCCAAATGACAGTACTGTACAGCAGACAAATGGATAGAAATTCCAGATGGAAGCCTAAATTGAATCCAATGTATTTGAAGGCAATCAGGCCTTGACTGCATTTCTTCAGTATAAATATTTTGAGTGCTCATCTCTTATGGACTAAAATTTTGAAAATGATATATATATATATATATATAGACACACACACACACACACACATATTTTAATAATATATTGTACGGACTGGGCTTCCTATGCTCTTTTTTGATAGTTTTTGTAACCGTGCGTTTTTATATGTAAAGGGTTAATTGGTCCCTTCAAAACCAAACTTTTTACCTAATATATATATATATATATATATATATATATATATATATATACGGACATTTCCGTAATGTTTTGTACCCAAGGTTTTTCTAAAAATCGGCATTTCTATATATACATAATTTGTACGAACATTTCCGTAATGTTTTGTACCCAAGGTTTTTTCTGAAAATCGACATTTCTGTGTTTTGGACCCCTACCCGTACTTGTTTCCTTGCAACTTATCCAAGCAGAAATATTGCGCAAAGATGAGAAGCACAGGAAATTCTTAAACACTAAAAAGCTTTCTTGATAAGATGAGATCAAATATCTTTTGTTTAATGTTTTTTAAAGAAAAAAACAGCTCTTCGTCAGACAGTTACTACATATAGACCTGAGAAGATACAGAAACAAAACAAAGACTAACCAGTTCCGTCTGATCTTATACTAAACTAAAACATACATAGATCTGCATCATATGAACATGAAACTCAGAACAAAGTCTTTGACCATTTCTATGGTATAATTCTGACAAGAAGCACAATTATCCCAGTCTTTCAAGAGTTGACTAATTGATATCGACAAGCTCTTCTTCCGGCGAGTAAAGTTATGCACTTGGTTGGGAAACAATTGGGCTTTCTTCAATGTTAACATTAAAGTCCTGGATATCTGGAATGGACATGTTGACTGTACTTTGCATTGCTTCAGAAACTGGTATATCTGCACCATGATGAAAGTGAACTGGGGAAGAAGAGATTAAGGGGTGGAATGAGTGCTTATTGCAGGGCCGGTTGCTGGTGTTGGAGGGTGAAGATCAGGGAAGACCTTTTTTGATCAGCATATTGATGGCAGCGTCATGAGCTGCATGGGATACCCTTCCATATGCAAGTGGCTGCAGACCTGTGAGAGAATATTGGCTACAGTAATGTTTGTGGATATAACTTGCTGAAATAGGTGTTCAGTGCAGGTGAATGGCATTGCATATAAAAGTGGAAGCACTCTTGGCAAGTTGATCTACTAAATACGACTCACTAAATAGTGCATAGTGTTTAGTATAAATTTTGGTATCTGCTGTTCACTAGGTCAGTGATACAAAATCTGAAAATTGCCAATGTGTAAGTTTCTGGTCAATTTCCATCTGAACCCTTTTCAAGTGTTAAATTTCTAGTTCCTCAATTAGCGATTTCTCACAATTTCAAGTATTATTGTTTAATTCAACTTGCAGTTCATTCCACTACACAGTTTGAATACCTTTATCAAGGCTTTCACATAATACTTATTCTAAAAGAGAATATATTTCTTTAACTAAAAACCATACGATGAGCCGTTCTTGATTAGGACATTTTTGTCATAAATCAGCAAGTAGGATTTAGGAAATCGCACAACGACATTTATGAATTCTGTAGCATTGTTTGGCTTTGAAAATGCTTCAAATCAGATTCAAACCAAACGTCTGAAGTATTAAACCCTTCTGCGTGTAACATCTTTGAAAGGCTAATACATCTGCAAGACATTATCTGGGTAGCAAATCAAATAAATAATTTCTGTAAAACTCACGAATCAGACAATGTCCAAGTTCTATATAAGGCAAGGGACTTCATAATAGTATAAAATCATCTATCTAAAGTATCACAGGTAAAGTAATGGCAGCATTTGAAAATACTGCATCTATGAAAGTGATGGCAGCATCTGAAAATATTGTGTCTAGGAAAGTGATAAAGTCATCAGAAAGTATCACATCTAGGAATTGATAGCAGTCTTATACATTGCTGCTTGCACAGTACTGCCTGAGAAAGGATTGTCATGTTCCTAAAATTGTGTCCTCCAAATCTGCAATATTTGTCTCCTTAAATATTTGTCTGGTACATGGCTTAAATGCAAGTGTCTGATACAAGGCAGAAGTGCACTGCATTCTTGTAGGACTTGTAGAAGGCGATCAAGATAAGAGCAGCTCTGTTTTAGACAGTAATATGGATCTTCTCCTCACTAACAGGAGAAGATCCATATTACAATAGATTTTCTTTTCATTTCCTAGACTGTTTCAGTACGGGTGCAGTACGCTGAATTGGCAAATACGGTACGCTGTGGGTACGTTCGTACAATATATTTTTAAAAAGTAAAAAATATAAATATATATAAAAATTTAAAGAAAACAACAAGCTTATAGTCTCAGCAACCTATAAAATATTAGAAGGCAATCTACTAATGGGCTCACAAACATTCCACTTATTGTTAAGGCCCAGGGAAAGGTTTGGGGAGAAGGCAATCTTTTCATAGAGTTGTTTGGAGGTAGCTCCTTGGAGAAGGGTCCTTTGAGCCACCTTCTAGTATCCCAAAAGTCATTCTCCACCATAATTAGTCCAGTCGAGGGAGCTGTGAAATCATTTCGAACATTGTATACATTCTGAACTGAGATTGAGGAAGCTTATAGAAAGCTTTAAGGTCTGTCCATTCCATCCACTTCCCAAATTTGTACAAGTTATGAAATATTTTAATTCCTTTCTCAAACCAAAGGAGGGCAGAGCAGCCTCTTGTCAAGGCAAGGATCTTGTCATTATATTTTAGATTCGACAAAATTGATTTGTAGGCTTGGCACCTAGTGTCAAGCAGAGAGAAGATAGGCTGCCCAACCACCAAGTGCTTCACTTGTTCACATGCCTTCTAAATTGACTGAAGAATAAAGGACCCATGAGGAGCAACAAGAAAGCACCCAAATAGCAAGTCAACCAAATGAAGTCATTTTCATCTCTCTTGACCCTTTGGAGCCTATTGGCAATATTGAATCTCACACAAACTTTCCAAGGTTCAATTCTAGTCAAAGCCCTCAAGTTTTATTTATTTTTTTGCAATTAAAAAAAAAAGAACATGTGGGTACGTATCCATAGCGTGCGATTACACTGTATGTGGTACGTATTGGGCACGGTACGAGGGGGTACTTAGCGTTTCCGGGCAATCTAGCCTCGTTTTCATCCAAAGGGATAACTATACCTAGCCTTTCCACATACCATTTGGGATTCAATGCATATGTAGCCATATGAAGTGGGGTGTTCAACTTCTCCCATCCATGTTGAATGATGGGCTTAAGATATTCATGGTAAAACTCCAAAGTGGGGTCCCTCACCCGAAAAGCTGCCTTCATTTGCCTAAGCATGCTGTCAATGCACTCATATATCTCACCAAGGTTGGGGTTATTAGAATCCCCGTATTTGATGACACTAAAAACTGGAGTTATAATTGATGTGATGTATTTCACATCAGCCCAAAATGTCTCCCTCACCACCACTTCCTTCACTCTCTTCCCTTGCTCTGTCTTGGACTCACGCCACCTAGTCCAATCTTGTGTCATAATCATAACTTGTAGGGGCTCCTGCAACTCAAGCATCCTTTCTAACAAAATAAAATAGGATGCAAAGCAAGTGTCAACTGGTTTGAGGAATTCCTTCTTGAAAAGCTTCGAAAGAGTGCCAACAATGTGTGGTGATTACATATGAACTTCGCACGTCCTTGGCCTCATTCACTATCTTGCCGACCCGCTGAATCTTCCCTGTCTTTTAGTGAATTGTTCGTGACATCTGAAATGTCTCTCTTTCCAGAATAACCTCTTAGAAGACCCTTGGCCTATTTTGTCTACCCGACGGCTAAGGGACATCTGCAAGGGTAGACTTAAGTCATCTATAAATTATTATAAAGTGCCATTATAAAAAAATAATACATGTCTAGCACTTATAATGATTTATATGACTTAATAAAATATTCTAACTTGGCCAATGTAAAATTTTATTCATTCTAGGGATATTGGCGACTTGCCTTAGAGGGTACATGGGGGTTTTAGAAAGAATAAAATTAAATTGTAATTTATGTACTCCCTCTAGGAGAATTGCGACTTGGGTAGGATAGTTTTGGGATGCTTCTTGCATAGAAATCACACCAACTTCTGATTGGGTGTGTTGGAGGTAATTTTGGGCCTCATCCTTCAAATATTGTAAGGGGTCGACTTGTTTGGGCATCCATTATCACTCTTCATTTCTGCTATTTTGGCCTGGAGCTGAAGTATCACTGCTGAGATTTCCTAAGGACGAAAACCCTCAAGGAAATCAAGAGGAAGAACAAAAACTCTTCCCATTTTGTGAAGTTGAAAGTCCAGATTTAATTTTGAATTACATATCATCATTTTGGCAGCTGGAGTGACCCATTTTTGGGTGTAATCTTATCCATTATAGAGCTGGAAAACTATAATATTATTAGCAGCTGTTGCAGGAGTGTTTCCAGAGGTTTTTGCAATATTTCCAGGTATTTTATTAAGGGTTTTATGCATATTTTCCAGCGCTGGAATTACAGGTCTGAACTGAGTTATTTTTCAATTAAGAAATCAGATTTGTATCTCAGTTGTTGATATTTTTATTGCAAAATATTTATAAAATCAGCTTCCATAAAAATCATAAAAATATCATATTTTGGGTGTGCCCTGTGTTGATCTATTTTCCTATACAAATCGCATTTCCTGGATAAATCAGATTTACATTATCTGTATTCAGTTTTTGTGGCATTATATCACTGGGATTTCATTTTTTGTCCACGGAGATTACAATCAGATTTTAGTGGGGACATTACACATGCATGCAACATGGGTTCCAATAAATATAATTGTAGGCACACTCCACTAGTTTGCTTGCTGCTGTGCACACATAAACTGCATCCGTGATACCTGTACAACATTTGAAGGTCCAACCTTTATGTCATCCTTCAAAATTTGAAATTGGAACTCAACATCTTTTCGTTTCCTAGAATAATCAATTGCTCTCAAGAAATACGGCCCATCTCAAGAGATAATGATATTGATGAGTGGACGATATCTAATATCCGTCCACCCATCCATGATAATGCTGCAACCATCGACACCCATGTGACCTTTATCTCCTCCATCAACAAATTAAACCTTGGAATAGTTTCTATCCAAGATTGCTGTTCTAAGTTTGGCGTCTCCAAGAGAAACATAGCTTGTACTGCTTTTGCTACCTTGGCCATAGCCTCCTTGTAATAAGGAGAGCGAACGGCATGAAATGGATCCTAGCAGCGAGTGTAAAAAATTGCCCGATAGCATCATCCGCCTCTTCCCTTGCCTTTGAATCAAACATGCCCACAATTGGATTGGGGGCTACCCCCATGACCTTTCTTTTCCCTTTGCTTTCCACTTCTATCATTCCAAAACTAGAGCTAGCCAAAATATTCCTGCTAGTCCTAAGAGAGCTCAAAGGAGTGTTAGCCTTAGTGCTAGTAACACGAACTTCTGGAATGTCGTTCATGGTATTTCCATTATAAAGTCTCACCATCTTTGCTATTTGATCAAGTGAAAGAGCCTTGCACATAGCAAACCCCCTTGTTAGGTGCAACAAGTGTGCATTGGTCCTAGTCTAGACCGCACGGATATGGGTATGGGTACGGATACGGGTATAGTTTTGGTACCTTTGAAGCGACAATTTTTTAAAAATCTCGGTACAGTATGCTTTTGGGTACGTTTTTTATA
Source organism: Taxus wallichiana var. yunnanensis (assembly GCA_018340775.1). Taxonomy (NCBI): domain Eukaryota; kingdom Viridiplantae; phylum Streptophyta; class Pinopsida; order Cupressales; family Taxaceae; genus Taxus; species Taxus wallichiana. The sequence goes on along the minus strand of CM031244.1, from coordinate 374,593,496 downwards.
TATATATATATATATATATATATATATAATATAAATTATTAAAGAAGCATTTGCATACTTATTGAAATTTAATACTCATAGAGTCATACAACTTAAAAGTTAAAATCATTCATAGTTTATGAAAACAAATTTGAAATTTCCAATACTTTGAGAATTGAGACTTAAGTTTGCATTGATTCATAATGTTCAAAACATGATAAATTAAAATAACATAATACATTCAAGTTTAAAATTAGAAATATGATACTTTAAAATTTAAAAAAATTGCATATTTTTAAAGTTTTATTGAGTTGTCTTTTAAAAAGACATGTTGAGGTCAGTGTAGTACGGTGGGTACATACCCACAATGGCAAGGTACGCTATGGGTATGGTAAAACCGTGCACTGTAGCATACATACTTCTTTATCGGGTACGTACCTAGCCGTACCCACCGCATACCGATACTAATACCGGTACCGTGCGTTTCTAGGCTGGCACGAGGACCTCCGGGCATTTCCATGCGGTCTAAGTCCTAGTGATATTGCCATGCCAAGTCTTTGAACATATGTTGCACTTCCATAGTTTACTTCCCCCTCCAGACTTGGGGTTCTCAAGTACTTGAGCAAATTGTTGCAATGTCTTCTTATCAAATGGTCCCATGGCAAATGCGGACAACATTTGAGAGGGGCAATTGGTAGCACTACCAGCTGAACTACTAGTTGCCGTTGGCACTACATTTTGTCTCACTTCTTCGCCTCCCCCAATTATGTCATCACCAACACTTCCACCTATCTCAACCCTCTCCTCCTCTGATTCATAACCATACTCAGAAGAACTCATGGTGATGATTGTTGGGGCTGCAATGAATTAAAAAAACAGCCATAACTATATGCAATGAATTAAAAAAAAACGATAACTATAGGCAATGATTATAATTTTAATTTATAAACAAGTAAAACAGCCATAACTATATGTATTATGCAATGAATTAAAAAAATGATAACTATATAGTATATGCAATGATTAAGAAAAAGTAAAACATTCATAACCATATGCATTGTGCAATGAATAAAAAACAGCTATAACTACATGCAATGATTTAAAAAAACAGCCATAGGCTATTAGGCCCATAACTATATGCAAAAAAATTAAAAATATTAAAAAACAAAAACATAAAAAAATCAAACATAAGAGTATTAAGTTTTTCATTTTTGTATCTACATTCATGTGTATCAAAGTTTTTGTATTCCTAATGTTTTCAAGAATGTGTATCATACTATCATGGTAAACCTTGCCAAACCTATTCAATAATCAAGAGTTTTATGTTTTTTAAAATCCTAACAACCAAACCCTATGCAATATGCATTTTGTAAAATCCTACAAACTATAAACATGATTACATTGTGAATGTAGATACAAAAACTTAAAAACAACCCCTAAATAATACAAATAGAAGCTAAATTTTAAAAACTAGAGACTATTATCAAGCATTGTAAGCAAATAAAATTCTAAATACCTCTTGCTTGCTCTTGCTCTTTCTCTTGTAGTTGCCCTTCTTCTTCCTCTTCCTCTTCCTCTTCCTCTCATCTTTTTCTCTTGAATATTGAATGTGATATGGAATGAGGCCATAGAATCATTTTATAACTTAGAATGTCACTTTTAGGGTTAGAGTTATGTTTTTATATTACTTTTATATTATTATTACTTGCCATACAAATTTTTTGTCAAAAAAGTGTTTTTAAAAAAAATGTAAATGTAAGAAAAAAAAGGATGTGCGGCCGGGGATGTTTGGACGTCCTCGGGATGTACCTTAACTGTCTTGGGGATGTCCAGACGTCTTTGGCGTCCTCTCAAATTTCTGGAATCCCCTTTTTCTCACCATTCGAAACGCGTCGGGGACATTTCCCCCTTAGTCACTTTGCATTCGCGAACTAAAACCATGAAAATTGAATATCACCAAATTTGAGTAGGGCAAAAAATTCGTTCAAATTCGTGAATAAAATCATACGTTATGTTTATGCTGGTTTGGTTTCACTGATATTCTTTGCTTTCCATTTTCAGAAAACCCTAAAGCTCGCCATTTGCATAAAAAACCATAAACGCTTACGCTGCAGAAACATAATGGTATTTATACGGCAATATTCAGAGCGACCATTGTTACTTCAATTTGCAAGCTCATGACTCGTTACTCGGTAAGAAAAGCATGTAGAAGTCGTTGAAAAGAGTTGAAGCATCGTCCTATGATGATTCAAAATTCGCACGACCTCTTATTTAAACATTGTGTTTTACAATTTAGGTTTTGGCTATATGTTTATTGCAGCTTTATATATACATTTTTATAATTTTAGTCTTTAGGTTTTTATATGGTTATATAATATATGTATGAGTTATACTATATAAAATATTAACAATATATATTTTTAATAAAGTATATTTATTTTTTTAATTTATTATATATAAATTTAAAAAAATGTTTTGAATTATATATTTTAATATTAATTAATTCATAATGTTTTAAATTAGTTTTAAATTATATATTTATCACTTTTTTATCTAATATTTTATAATTTTAGCCTTTGATGTTTGATATAGTTATATATTATATTTATGAGTTATGTTTTAATATTAATTTTTGATAAAGATTTTTTTAAAAATTTATTATATATATATATATATATTTTAAATTTTTATTTTCAATATATATATATATATATATATATATATATATATATATTTCCTTTCGTCGAATTTTATGTTCATTTTTAGCAACAATGTTTATCCTTCGCGAATTCGAATGCGGTGACTTAGGTTTGCCCCGTCCTGGCGTTTCCAGTATGTCCGGGGACACCTGGTTGTCGGGGGTGGGGGTGATGCGTCCTACGTAACACTGGTTAGCACCTAAGTAATAGTTAATTAATAATTTTAACATCTAGATTCTATACAAATGAAAGCCCAAAGAGTTGCTATTACTGTTTGGCTGCCTGCAAATCTCATTCTAAACCTTCAGCCATAATTATAATGTGTGGGATTAATGGATCCCCTTGCCTTAACCCTCTAGTTGTGTGAAAATGCACGGTTGAAATCTCGGTAACCAAAATTCTGAATGTGGCTCTGGTGATGCTCCATGAATTCATTGACTTCCAAGCCCAAATCTTTCTAATATCTGCAGGACGAACTTCAAGTTACTACAGCTTAAGGCCTCAGAGGCATAGCTGACCTCTTCTCCTTGCTTATTGACTGTGTTTGCCACTGAACAGATGCAACACATTTGCTCGGTAAGTAATTTTTTCACATCAGTAATCCATTTTAATATCTTCTACCATAGTATCAACAAACAAAGCTTTTATCACACTTTTTGATAGTAGATAACGTGTCTGTTGTTGATCTCATCCTGCCCAAGTATGAGATTAGAACGTGAAACAATTGGGACAAAAATGTTAAATGTGTTCAAGGAAGTTGAGAATGAACAGTATCATAAATTAGCAAGAACATACTGATTTGTCTTGTGAAAAATTATAAACATGCTTTTATATTTGGACAAACTGATTTTATTTTTAAATTCTTGCTGTACACTTGGAGGAAAGTTTTCCATGTCGATTATAAATATGAAAAGGTGCTACATACTTTGTTGCTTTTAATCATTTCCATGTATGCTCGAGTCTTTCTTCAATCTTATATGGTAAAGGTTAAGATATTCATTCCTCTCTAGTTAGTCTTATTATGAATATTAGATGAGTGATATTTGTTTACTGATTGTGTTTTTTATTTTATACCTCATACCTCATAGCTTGTATGCTAGGTGCCTCAACTTTCAGTGAGTAATATTGTGTCAGACACCACCTCTAGATGTTTTATGGTTTGCTGATAATGATTTCAAATCAGGTATTCTTTCCCTACACAATATAGTGGGATGTTGAAAGCGTATGGAACACCATTGGTAGCAAGCTTAAGGGATGATATCCGCACTGGAGCTGATATTCATTTGATTGTTCAGACTTTGCTTGCCCCCATGCTGAGAACTAAAAGCTTCTCATCATCAGATCATCTTAAGGCAACAAAGGCATTTGGGTGTAAGCTGGAAGCCGATGCAAATGTGCAGAAGGAAACTGCTAAGTTGTTGATTCGAAAAATGAGCCCTTAGATTCTACTAGTGGGAGCTTGTCAAATCATGCTGAACAGATCACAGATAATGGCCATTGTAATGTGTTGAAGGGAACTTCATCATTTCAGTTGTGGTTGGTAGATGAAAAAAGTGTAACTAAAGAGATAGCTATAACAGAGGATAAACCAGTTTCAATATCAAATACATGTACAAGAATTCAGGTCTTTGTGGACTGGACGGAAAAGGAATTAGAGAAATATGATACACGTTATCTTGAAATTCTACCTGAAGTCTTTAAAATTGGCTTGGCATCAAAGAAAGCAAGGCTAGATTCAATCTCGCTGTATGCATGTTTGGAGGCTTTCTTAAGCGAAGAGCCATTGGCACCTGAACACATGTGGTTCGTAATTTCTTTTTCCTCTTAAACCTTGATGCTTCTAAAGATACGAGAGTTATGCATAGAGAGAAAGAGAGAAAGTAACTAATTCCCTGGATATTTCAAAATAATTGCCGAGTTTGATGAATATTTTTATGCGTATATGAGATATATTTTCATGATCATTTCTTAATCTGGGGAATGCAATTCAGGTATTGTCCCTGCTGCAAGGAAAGGCGACAAGCTAGCAAAAAGTTAGATTTATGGAGGTTGCCAAAAGTTCTGGTGGTTCATTTGAAGAGGTTCTCATATAGTCGGTCAATGAAAAACAAATTGGAAACACTTGTGAACTTCCCTATTCATGATCTTGACCTGACGAAATATGTTGCAAGGAAAAATGGACTACAGAAGCATCTTTATCAGCTGTATGCTGTTATTAATCATTATGGTAGTATGGGAAGTGGTCATTATACTGCTCATGTTAAGGTAAATACTCAAAACTGAAGAACCAAATCATCTTCTGTATTTTTTGTGTATCTTTTTGTTGAAGGTTTTCGCACTGCAAACTTGACAAGCTGGTTTTGGTCTTGTTACATTTGCACCTACCAGCTAGAGTAATTCGTTAAGAGAAATTTCAAATTAATATTATGCCATGTTGATCCCATCACTGGAGTTTCACGACTTCACTAATATCTTTGAAAGCTAAAAAAAGCTTATCATGAAAGGACCCTTTTGCTTCTGGAGTTTCAATAATTTATCTGATGATGACTTTTATACTACCATTATATTTAAATTTTTAACAAAACGTTGGAACTTATAATGAAAGGACCCTTTTGCTTCTGGTGTTTCAATAATTCATCTGATGATGACTTTTATACTACCATTATATTTAGATTATTAACAAAACGTTGGTCTCATTTTCTGTGTGCAGCTTTTAGATGAAAACAGGTGGTATAATTTTGATGATAGCCATGTCTCTCCAATTAGTGAGGATGAGATAAGGACACCTGCAGCTTATTTATTGTTCTACAGAAGAACCAAATTTGAAGATGGCTCAATGAGCAATGGAGCTCACTCATATGCAAACCGTAACAATTTTGGGTTCAGAAAATAACTGGGCCAAGAGAACACATTCAAAGTCAGATTTGTAGACACTGTTTATTCCCAACGCCTTATGCTTTAGTAGTGGAATGAAGTGGTAGATGATTGCCATATTCTTACATATCTTGGCTCAAAATTTATCCATCGGATATGGACCACGGTGATGCAGTTAAGCCATTTTCAGTCATTGTATTCAGCATTCTGAAGAACATGGAAACAATGTTTCTTTCAGCAGGATTATGGAATGATTTGCTTCTCTATTCAATACTGGAAACTGAAAACAGAGAATCACCCTGCCAATGACAGCATATGGAAAGAAGTTGCCTCTATTAATGCTTAGTACATTGACTTTCACATCATCGCAAAGAAAATTCTTAGCTGAATGGACGATGATGAATGCGACACTGCTTCTGGTAGCTGGTTGTTTTTTTGATTGTCTTCGACTTGTAAATGTTCTGAAAAAGCAGTTGAGATCACCTTCAAGTTAATACCATTTGGGAATATTTTTTGTGGATGCCTGCTAATGATTTGCTAATCATGAGATATTTTGTTTTCTTTAACCTCTGTTGAAATGTATGCCTTCAAGGATTACCCAGCTTTACAGTACACCTTTCAGGATTACCCAGCCTTACAGTACCAGCTCTAAAGTGTTCTTCAGGTCCTGAATGATTATGGTGGGCATCTGATATTCATGTCATAATAACCGGATGCACGTTATATTAAAAACAATTGAATGGTTACAAATTACAACGGTCCTGCTATTTCGAGCCCATGATTATTTGTACAACAAAAATGGAGTACACCAGCATTAATGTGAATAATGGTGTAAGCATTGTTGAGAAGGTTAAATTTTCTGATTTAAAGATCACTTATGAATTGTGATCTTTTCTTGTATTGTAAATTTAACAATTATTCCATTTATATGTTTGGTCTTTTGCTGGAATTGGACTTTTGTACTATCACTATCAATCATATTTTATATTTTCTAACTATGAGCCATATGATTGAACTCTGTCAGGGCTAGGGACTGTTGCTTGATGTTGCAAAACAAGTTTTTGCATGTGGTGATTGTCTAGCTTATGTTCTGTATTAACAAAGGTCTATTTTCACAAGTGATCTGTTAATAATGGGAGAGTTTATATTGCTTTGACAGTGAGTATGCTATAGATTTGCAAGAGCATTTAGCCTACAAATGAGTCTTTTTAGTGCATGGTTTTGCTTTCTCAAGACATGAATCCTCACATTAGCTGAGGATCAATTTAAAAAAAAAAAACGTTGGAAAGCAAAGCATACAAATTGGTGTACATGACATTAATGTCCTAATTGCATCACACTGCAAAAATCTGTATCTTGAAGAACCATGATTTGAATTTAATGACGATATAACCGTTATTTTCCATTGTTTCATTTAACTTTGCCAGATATTTGTATCTTTATTTTGATGAGCAGTTTTGTGGAGATATATGATGTTCAGCAAGAATCTATGATCTACTAATGAGTATACTAAGATCACTAAACTGAAACCAAAAACGGACTACGATGTATACAACGTGGTTTACGACTGGAATATCATAAAACTAAGCAGTCCTTATCTTGAAGAAAGCTTGATTTGACTGTAATGGAAGATTACTAACGATTATATTACCAATGTTACATTTAACATTATCAAATGTTTGTCTAGTTTATAAGCAATTCCACTTAAATATTTAATATTGTATAAGTATAGAATCTATGTTCGCTATTACTAGAAACTTCATGGAAATACACTAAGATCACTAAACACAAAGCAAAAAGACGAGACTGATCCATAACGCTGAGTTTACATCCTGGAATATCATTTAACTTTATCAAATGCTTGTATAGTTTATAAGCGATTCCATGTAAATATTTGATGTTGTACATGAAGTCTAGAATCTATGTTCTCGCTATTCCTAGAAACTTCATGGAAATACTCTAAGGACACTAAACACAAGGGAAAAAGACAAACTGTGATCCATAACACGAGGTTTACATCCGGAATATCATAAAATGTCTGTACAAAACTAAGAAAGAAAGCGAGACACAAAATGAGTACATTTCAAGCATGTTTTGATACCTATGAAATGCTAAGTAAACATATATGTTGTTTATTTACATGTTAATTTACTAATAGAAGAGGCTAAGGCTGTATTTTGAGTAGTCTTATCAATTGCTTTTTGCTCAACTAGAAAAGACAACCCTCAAATTTTATTAGTCTGTCGTGTTAAATGAGGTAAACAAATTGTGGATCTTGGGCGGGACCTTATAGTTTTGAATATTTACGTTTAAATAATAATGGCTATTACATAATTAATTGATCCGTTTGCCTTAACTTTATAATTGGTTTGACCTTTTTATTTGCTTCATCTAGGGGACTTTTGAGCCCCCTCTATTCTTTGGTGTAGGATTTATAATTTCATATTTTATAGCAATTTTCGATCTTGTAATAGGGAAATTGCGGGAAACATTATACTTATTTATCTATGTTTGTGACATTGCCCTTAATGATCTAGCTCTTTGAACCTTGGATAATGCCACTTTTCCTACTATTACTACCATATCTATTAAAATCTGAAATCAAAGAGTTAAGCTTACGAGGTGTCTTGAATCTGTTGAAATTAGAAGAGGAACTGTATGAAACATTGAGGATGAACTCATTGAGGTGCTTGACTCCAAAGTGGGGAGGAAAGGGACCAGCCCTTCTTGATGGGTTCCTTTGGTTGGTTGTTGCTATGTAGCATTTTGGCATGGATGCTTTTGGTCGACATAGTTTGTACTTTCTTCTTGAATCCTTTTGATCCGGTGGCTCGACATCTTTGTTGGCTATGTTGATCTATACATCGCTCAAGATGAATGTGGTGGATGCACATGGGCGAGCGGGTTAGCAGCCACCTTTTGTCCCGATTGCACATCATTTGAAGACTTGGGCATTTGCGGGTTTTGTGTGCGGGAGTGTGAGTGCGAGATGTTGATTTGAAGTTACTTCGTAGCCAATTCTGTAGTGATATCATATTTGTGTAGAGTCCGCTTGGCCATATCTCTCTGCTAATTTGTTAGTCTCTGTTTTTTTGTGTGTTGGTAGTGAAGTCCCTTGGTACGGTCTCCTTTAGGCAGCTTTGAGACTGCAAGTCCTGTTCGGATGTTCAAAGTCATGAGTGTAGTATATCTAGAATATTTGGGCAGACAGTTGATTTGGAATGAAATGTATGACTCATGTGCATTTTGTTCTCACGGTTTCTTGCAAATCAACCTGTAAATTTCTGGTTTATTAAGAGCTTTGCGAGTTTCATTTCTTTATGTTTATTTGTGGGATTTGAGGCCCCTTATTTTTATATATACTTTACCAAAAACAAATTAAAAAAACTGACTGTAAATTGGAAAGTGGTGCGGTTCATATGTTGTCTAGATGGAAAAGTAAAGGTTGTGGGGAAGAGGTCTAGAAGCACCATATTTAGCTAAATACGGTCAAATGGATTTGAGATCACATAGTGAGCTTTTTTGTTATGCAACAACACTTTAGTTTTGATTTGAGCATGTATTATTGATCAAATATGTTCTTGTGCTTGAATATTCTTAAATAGTAGTTTGTTTTAGCCCCCATTAGATGTTTCAACATGTGAAGCTAGTTGTAGTGCACTTTGCTAACTAAAATCCTTGTGCTAAGCTGGAATTGACGGTAAATATTGTGCGAGGTTATTGGTCACTCTTAATGTTGTGTGCGGTATGCGTGGATCATATTCTTAAAATTTGTAAGCATTGGATCACATTTTTACAAATGAAAGTTATATTTTTATACTTAAAAGTTGGAGTACATAGAGTTGCTTTGTTTATACAAACGAGTTAAAAATGAATTTGCAAATTAGAGAGTGCGAGTGTTTTGTTCATACAAATGAATTACAAATGAATTTGCAATGTAGAGGGCAATTTGACATGAAAAGAACTAAACGATAACAAAGAGAAAGCCACGTGGAAAAATTACTCTATAGAAACCCAATGTAGTAAAATGTTCATCAAAATCATTGTGTTCATAGTTTTAGTATAACTGAAATCAAGGACTATGAGTGACCATAATGGACATTACTTTGAGCTTTTTAGAGCATTCCTTGACTCATACATGAAATGGCTCTCAATGAAAAATGATGAAACACTTAGGACATCAGCTCACGCATCCTACAACAACCTCTCACTCTTTGATTTGTATATCAACTATTTAGACCTCCAAAATGATATACACCATTTCTTCATTTCTCGCTACGACTCTTGATGATTATTCTTCACAAAATGCCATGTATTAATGCATTTATTTTGCTTAATAGGTGATGAGACCATTTGATGAATATTTTAAGTTGAAAGGATGTATTAATCAATTAGGATCTCAAACAAATATGTATGAATATTTTGGGACATGTCAAATATATCAAAATTTAGTAAGATGAATTCACTAGTAACAAATTTATTGAGTTTTGCTCGAACTTGTTGACTACGACACCAAATGGCTTTTTGAGGGCATGGACATCCCTTAGAGCCATTGACTTTATCAAATCATTTTTTTGAGTTCACTATCTTTTATTTATCTTGGGAGTGCTTGCACATTATTAGTTGTGCTAATGTTTATACATCTCTGTATATTAGGCTAATCTATTTCAGATTATGCTTTCCCAAATTGGTAGTCTTTTGGTCCCCAAAAGCTCATTTCATCAAGAGGCAAGGTACAATTCTTCCACCTCTTTGGAATACCATCTTTTTTCACTTCACAACCATTGATTTGCTAATATCCTTGTTGTCCTTTCGTTTTAGCATTGGTTTCATTCTAAATTATTGTCATCCAACTCTTAAGCATAAAGTTGGGTACTAATTCCTTTATTCAAGTAAGCACTTGTTTGTCCTCCTCATCTATTGTAGATGGATAAAAATTGTGTAAGTACTCGATATTTACAATTACATAAATCATATATAAAGACCATTTATTTGTTAGATAACATCAATTGCTCTTTATGTTAATTGCTTAAGCTTCTTTGCTTGACCTTGATCAAAGTCACAACTCATCCCGAACCCGAAAGTGTTCTCTTTTGTGTTGGTGTAAGTAGACTCGACTTGTGGTATCATTTCCCCTCGAAATATGGATCTCGTGGTATTCTTTGGGCATATTACTTAATCATCCAATGAATTGTATTGTGTAACGCCACATTTTTGCCACGTCAAACCACACCAAAACCCTAACACAACTAGAAAATTACGACAAATTTTTATATTAAATACATTTATTAAATTTAAAATACATTAATTACGTTTGCTAAAAGCTTATTAGATTACTACTACACTTCCCTTCCTTAAATAATATTATTTAATTCTCCAAAAATAATTGCGGGTTTAAGTCTCTTCTTAAATAATTCCTAATATAATTTTATTTGTTTTTATCCGTTTAAGTTCATATTAAATTTATTAAAAATTATTTCCTAATGTAAATTAATTTTATTCCCCTAAGTAAATAATACAATGCTACACATTTAATTTTATTCATTTTAATCCCCTTAAATAATTCATTCAAATACACCCGTGTTCAACATTTGTTCATTTAACCCACAATTAAAAATGTCACAACATAACCTAAACCCACTATTACCCGTGAATAAAATACCCTAGGGTTCCCCATTAATTAAATTACCCATACTCTTTAAAAACATCTATTTCCCATCAACTTTAAGTTGTGAGGATTAAATTTGGGCCATTGGATAGATTTAATCCCCACCCTAGATCCTAGGTATTTCCTAGAAACCCTAATCCTCTCTTATACTTTTCCTTTTATTCTTTTGTTGGCTTATTTGCCTTGTATAGGTAGGTTTTGCGGGGAAGGAGAGATGCAAGCCATGGAAGCTTAAGGAGAACCATAGTGATTTTCTTTTGTTCTAGATCTGCAAATGAGGGAAAATTTCTTCCCATGTAATCCCATTTATTTTATTTTTGCATTCCCTCCCTAGGGTTTGCAAAAAATATATATTTATTTTCTAGGTTATTTACCAAAATCTTTTGGTTTTGGGTATTTTATTTACCCCGATGCATTTTTTATTGATAGAGATAGATCCGAATATATATATTGGGTGCCCAAACCGGGGCGCGTACAGGTAGGGATTGTGTTTTTAGTTTGCACCAATGGAGAGGGGGAAAGGGGTAGTGTTGGGTGCGAGGAATGGGCATGTTGCGGCTTGTCCCCTTCCCCTTCCCCTTCCCCCACTCCCTACTCCACACTACCCTCATACACTTTGGGGTGCGGGGGAAGGGGCTACGCAACCCTTCAAAAGTAATTTTTTTGTTTAAAACAAAACAATGCAAAAATCGATTCCCTTTTTCATATATATAAAAGTAAGATTGTATAAGATTACACACACACACACACACACACACACACACACACACACACACACACACACACACTTACACACACACATATATATATATATATATATATAGCTAGACTTAATTTTTATATATATATATATATATGTTTACCGGTATTTAATTCCATAAGGCATTAAAGTCAAAACAAATTTCTTTCTTTTGATTTAAAAAGGAAATATTTCATCACAATACAAGCATTATACTATATCAGTTATATGTGACATACATATGACTACATCTCCAAAATCAATTATTTGAATGAAATAGTCAATGTTACCTAAAGCAAGCATAAGTCCGAATAGAAGAGGTGATTTATTTGAAATAAAATTGTAGCAGGTTAAGATATACCAAGAGGGATTATTTTCTTATTTATAAACAATATTATCTTGCTGATTTGAAAACCAGATTGGCAATATAAGTGCAGGATTTAAAATATAGAGCAAGAGGAATTTTTTTTAAACTTTAAGAAAAATTATTAAACATTCTAGCAACCATCTTCTTATGATATATATAACCTTCAAAGGCAATAACAACATAATTGCGATGCATAATATGATTTCCATACATTTAAACAATTCTTGCTTTTCTAAGTTGAGCTATTCATTTCCAGGAAAGAGAACACAATTAAGAAAATAGAAAGAAGTATTTGATAACGAGCAAATTGAGTAAATTATACAATTACAACAATTTCAACTATTCAAAATTACACAATTTAATCACTTATAACATAATTAATTAACCATTTCATATTGAATTTATACAATAAAATGCAAGTACAACAAGCCCTCCTCACAAGAGGAGACAACATGCCAATTTTTTAACTTTTCCTTAAATTCATCTTGCAACTCCAATTCACCAAAGCTAAGTCTGCAATTCAATTCTTCTCCATCTCCAATCACATCAACAAGGGAAGGAGCTAGGCAACACTCACCTCCCAACCATAACCCAATGAGAAGGTGAAGCCTACCTTCTCATTGGCCCCGAGCCCCAACAATGGAAGAATAAGGGGTGTTCACAACCATGGCAACCCCTCACAAGAAAATGGCTTCAAACAATACACACACACAAACAAATCTGCAACACTTCAAAGAGCAATAACAATAAGAAAATCTACAACTTACCAAATACATAGGCTCAAAAAGTTGAGCCAAAGGAGAAAGGGTCATGATAGCCATCTCCTTATGCCTCCCAAGTGGGATAGGGGTCCACCCAAGCCTCCAAGTGCACTACCACACACACACAAATACCCATTTTCTCTCCATATTGAAAGACAACACAATAGTTTAATTTCCTTTTAACTCCACATAGGTGGATTTCCCTTCCCACACTCCCTCCAAAAATCCTCACACACTCCCTTTTACCTCCACAAATGGCCCCATTTCCCTCTCCCTACACCATCCCTATGGCCAATTCTACCCCAACCCTCACAAGATTACATACATTCACACATTCACAACACAAAACATAAACAAGAAATGACAAAACACAAGTATAAGAGCCTACCTTGCCATTGTGATCACCTTCAAACTTCAAGCCACAAGCTCTAAGCCCTTTCCAAATGCAAGCCAATTCCCATGCAAGGTCTCCCAAAATCCTCAAGCAAGTAACCCCAAATACAATAAAAAAACTCCATAAATAGAAAATGGTGGAGAGGATGGTGAGGTGGATCCATGTAGGATGCCACCTCATTTCTCCTCATTCCACCTCACAAGCCCAACACACAACTCAAGGCTCCATTAATGAGGAAGGTGAAGGTATGACACATCCATTCTCACACACAAACCTTCATTCCACAATTCAAGAAAATAATTTAGGGAATCAAGATAAAAGGTGGCAATAATTGCCTAATTTCCCTCAAAAGCACATAATAGGGGCTTAATTTAGCCCCTCATATCATAGGTTGGGTTGGTGGAAGGGTTTAAGGAGTGTGGGACAAGTAAAACTTGTCCCACAAGAAAGCCCAAATCCGAGTTTTAAATAAGGGGATGGCACAAAAACCAAGATAAAAATAAAATCCATCCAAGATTATAAAGAAAATAAGGAATATCCAACACATTCATTTCCCCAATGCCACATCACCCAATTAGTATAATCCACATAGTTATTTAACTTAATCAAGGGGCACACTAATAAGCACAAGAAAATGAGAAGACATTAGAATTTAATAAAACCACATAACCAACCAAAAAAACACAACATTCACACCCATGGTCACTTATGAGGTTGCTCCCCTTGGAGACCTCCTAACAAACATGACAAACAAACATGACACACACACACACACACACACACACACACACACACACACACACATGACCATGTTGTAAACACACGGTATTCTTCCATAGTTGGTCTTCCTAGTCCTCCCTTGTTTTGTGATTTCGTTTCTTGCAAACAACCAAGACAATACCACCTTCGGCCTCAAGGCCATATCAATACGTCAAGAAACTAAACCAACATATATCATTTATCATATAACATCATCATACAACACAATTACATCATTATCATAATTAAACAACTCTATTCTAAACCAATTATTTGCAATTACTAACCATCACAATTCTACTATATCCATTAGCATTTCTTGTCACCCTACGCTTATGCATAACCATCTATCACAATTCATATTTTATGATAACCATGCATTTCATACATTCATTGTAACTTATATCTATTTAGATGAACTCATTAAAATTCTACTAATCACCTATCATCATCATAACACCAATGTGCACACATGGTTAGTCCAATCATTTAAACATAGTCGCAACTGTCAAGAATTTAAGTTATCAGTATATAAACAAAATAACATTAAATCATTATGTACTGCAATATCTATCAATGTCCTCTATGAACCCATACAATCCACAATACGAATCAAAAGCATAATGATAATCATAATGTCCATAGTGTCTAACAATAGGCTATCCAAAATATCATAACAATGTCCCATGTCACTAAGCAACAATAATCATGATCATAGCTAAAATAGGAGTTGAAGAGTAGTGGGCTCTACATAATGTGTTGTATCCTTAGAATCCTTGTTGATATTTTCACACATGGGTCTATATGAGATAATGTGAGGTCTTACTAGGATATGTGTGTTGGCTCTCGACCGAAACCCTGGGGAGTGAGGGGAGGAGAAGGCAGGGGGAAGGTACAAATGCAGATAAAGGGAGTGAGGGAAGGGGAGAGACCTATGGGGTTGTCGTTTTGTAGCCGGGGACAGGGTCTTCCTCTACTCACCAACCATTCTCTTATTGGGAGTGACGGGGAGGCACCTTGACTAAGGGTGCAGTTGATCACTCTGTTGTTTCCGGCTCTACCTAGGCTAGGGTTAGAGGACTCGAGGTGGACCATGAGGGATGGAGAGAGAAGTCGGGGACAAGTCCCATGTCCTCGAGCTCGGTTGAGGAGGTCGATAAGAGGCCAGTGTAGCCACTTAATGCAATGCTCACTTGAAAGAGCGATCCACGAAGCATCTGCAAACACTTGGGGGCTTCGGACATAGGCTGCTAAAGACATATCTAATGTGATCTAAACATCAAATCTATAGAGTTCACATGTATTATCATGTATTGATGTCAAGGATCATTTGACAATGAATGACAAGGAGAACACACTTGAGGTATGCACATTGAGTGTGTGTTCCACTAACAGATCTTATGTAAGGTATAAATGGAGAGTGAGATTTGCGGGATGCATATGGTGCATAGAACAATTGCCGAGAAATTATAAGTTGGGGATGAATTTGTAAGAAGGAAAAATTTGGACATCAAAAGGTGTCAAGAGGAATCATAAAAGTATGCCATTCGTCACACCGTAGAATCTTTACCATTTCATGAGATAGCGGCAAGATAACGAAAGTCTTCCAGGATAATCTATCAAAAGGAACCTCCAAGAAAGATAGACAACCCAAATATCCCATAATCGGATCAGGACCCCAAGGCTAAAACACCATGTGTGAATTATGCTAGATGCTCTAAAAAAGAAAGGGACCCTCAAGATAGGTAAACATTTCACCCGTTGTGATTAACTAGCAAGGAACTTTACAAGCTCTAAGAACGATGCCCTAAAGTACCCATGAAGGACGTCATTCTCTTCAACACCCAAACCAATCAACCATCAACAAAGCGTTAGCATACAAGGCCTAGCCATAACCCACACGATATTTTTAAAGAAAACACACTTTACCCTACTTCTAAATCATCCCATAAGAAAACATGACATGATAATTGAAATAAATTATTTGAACAATTCCATTGATTGAGAAAAACAAGGGAGACATTTAGGTATGCACTCAAATCCTGGTAATGACTATACCAGTACAACCACCTAAGCATAAATTTCAAACAAATGGAAAGCCTAACAATGCTTACACAAAATAGTGTGAACTCCCATAGCCGAAGCATACACTTGAACCTTGCAGAGAACCCTCAGAAGAGTTCTCCCTCCTCTAAAGAAAAGAACCATTTCCCCCTCCTAAAACCCCAAACATTCGTATATATCCTTATCCATCCAAGGGTTTTAGCGAATATTCCATTATAATCCTAACTTGTTCATGCTCAGGCCATCCTTTGGAACTTCCAAGGAATAACAAAGAATATTCCTTTATGACAACCTTCAATTTTGTTCAACACTGTCCTGTCACCATCTTGCCAACGTGACCAAGTGAAATCTTTTCCACATCATACTGATTGTCGATTTGATTTTCCACTTGAGACTAAATTGTGACATGGAAAATAAAGGCGTTAAATTGATGAGACCTTTATTTTAAAAGCGTGAACATTTAATTACCTTTCGATGACATGCTTTTCATGAATGATTTCTTTTGATTTAAATCCCATTCGTGCCTACTGATCCGAGTAGGATATGAAAATTAATGGTGACATGATGATTTAGAAACATCATCCCAGATCAATTTGCCTATTTAAGTGTGAATTATTATTTCTAACGGACCTCAAATTGCTATCTGAGCTATACAAAGCTCCCTATATTTCACTTCTACACATCATCCTTCCACCATGGCCTTACTAGTCTTAGTTCAGTAAGCCCATTGGGTTTAGAACTTGACAATTTAGGTGATTTTTCGGATTGACAGGCCAAATGAAGCTTTCATTAGGTATGTCTTCAGTGTTTAGAATGTCCGAGCCAATCCCCAAGATAGATCTTCTTAGAATTCCTTGATTATGTCCTTTGTGGAACTCGACTTGCCGAGTTGTGTGATTCTTTTCCAGCTTTGTCAAACCATTGTCAAACCATGCATTTTCACCGCTTCTCCCCTAATACCACCTAAGTACAGAGCGCCCGAAGAACCTCTAGTCCCATCATAGCCCCCAAATCCACTATAACAACCTACACATGTATAAGGCTTATTATGCCCATTCCTTGTTAGAAACAAAACTTACTAGTTGGCCCCAATGTCCATATTAGAGAAAGAGAAACCACCCCTAGGCCCACGGGAAGATGGAACAAAAGAGAAACATTCAACACTGGAAGCTGCTATGGTTGAAATTTAGGATGTAGTGATCGCTAAGGGTCATCCCCTAAAGAGACAAAAGGCCGCTTTGACGATTCAACCAACAGAGGTGTGCAAGTCCCTACAACTCAATCTTCCACAAGTTGGGGGACCAAGGCATAGAGAAAAGGGGGATTCCATCTCCATGAGTGGGTGAATTCAATCGGATAAAAAGAGGGAGTTCACCCCGATTTTTAAGGAGCCACGTGTAGGGATCCTTAACTAATGGAGAAAGGCATGTTGCGAGCACGGCCGACGACATTTAGTTTGTGTTTAGTGCCATAGCCCATGAGGATTTCATGCACCGTAGGGACATGCTTCGACACGCGCACCCACATTCCCGGGAGAAGTTGTGGATATCGAGAGATTAATATATTTTTATATGTAATATTTTGTTTCTCCTTTTTGTACATATATACTATCGAGGGTAGCCCCCTGAAATAAAACCCCGTTTGTTTACAAGACACATGATTTCAATCTGTTTATTTCCTTTTCAAATGTATGAAGTATTTTTCTTTTATGATTTAGCATTTCTAAGATACAAAATTCACTTCTAATTCACATACATTACACCGTAAAACAAACTTGCATAGTTAATGCCTTCACACAATCCCTATTACTACATGCATAATTTAAACAAATTTGAGTCATTCTGTAGTAAAAAACCACCACTAACTGCTCAATCAATCTTGGATTTTCCGAACGAGAAGATTGAACATTTCCTTGCACTTTTTCCATATGCCAGAGAAATATGAAAGGCTACCAAACATTAACCAGCTGTAAAACCGGGTGCCCAGGTCCATGATGAAAATTTCAAATAACACTAAAAAGCGCAAGGCAAAGCAAGATGCAAATTTAATTTCAGACTCCGAGGAGTTGCCACGTGCTGGGTTGGTCAAACACACCTCTCCAAGCTTCAGAGTCAAATTGACACTTTACACTTCCTTAGGAGCATCAAACATTTTGACATTACCGTCCCTTCTCCTGGTTGTTCACTTCACATTTTATTTTCACACAGCGGGGTTATGAACTTAACCCACACTTTGCACAAATGCCGAAGGGATACAAAATGCATCCTTATGATTTTTCACAATGTCCAAAATATTTTCTTTTATTAGGTGCTGGGGAAGAACCTGCATGCTACACAAAATACGCATATTTTACACATTCTAGAAATTTTCCGAAATCACACAAAGGAACTTGCCGCCACTTCAAATCTCTAAAAACTTCAACACTTCAAGCAAGCACACAAATAAATATGCACACGGTTAGCAGACGGGCAGAAGGATTTACATGAAAATTTGGAAACATTGATATCGATCATGTAACCAATTTTGAAAATGACAACAGGTCCAGTGATACGGTGCCTAGATAGGGCATGACGATTATGGGCACCAACAATGTGCACGCGTAAGCCCATACTATACCATGTAAGATATCATTGGGATATAAGGACACATAGGACAACCTATCTTTGTACTCTTTAAGGTTTGGTAATTTTCATTCTTAAGGTGTATACCTTGCTTCAAATTCAATTTGTAATATAAATTATTCTCTTCCAAGAGTGGAAACTTAGGCACCTCTCTATCTTGGTGTTTTATAACTTGAATACAACTTGTGTGATTTAATCGGTTCTTACTATATTTGAATATGGTATCATATCCTATAAGATAGTGTTATATGATTTGATCCTAGTTCTTGTAAGGTGTGTGGAGGTTTGGTGATCACTGTGTGATTTATTTATCGGGGTTTCGTTATCCATATTTTTCCCTTGGGTAAAATTGGATCAGCCACGACCCCACACAAGAAGAAGCCAGAGAATTCACGTTCAAATCCTATAATCAGGCAACAAAAGGACTCTACAATGGAGTGGCAAGGCTGCAAAAGATCAAATGACCCGTGTAAGAAGAAATTCAAGAAACGGCTCTGTTGAGCGAACCCATGCTTCAAATCTAGCAAACAGATTATAGGCGGGCTTAGAAATGGAATAGTAGGGTCGGGGAAGGAGAAGACAATGTCAAAGAAGCCATAGGCTCAAAGGAGAAGAAACAAATAAATTTGAAGTCTTCGGGCTCTGAAATAGTTCAAAATGAGCCAAAAAAAAACTAAGTATGGAGGAGACAACGAATGCTGCCAAGTGTCCAAACAACGCACCTCCAAAGATTGAATCCAAAAGGGTAGGCTCGAACAAGCGCCAGGCCCCCACGTGTCCTGCACGCCAAAAAGGAGGCAAAGTCAACAACTAAAAGTCAAAAGGTGGACAGGGCAGGCCTCAAAAAATACTAAGTATAGAAGTGCTAGTAGAAGCTGCCACGCGTCATCTTGGCACATCTCCAAAGGTAAATCCAAAAGTGGAGACCCAAATGAGTGTGGGCTCGCCACGTAGTCCAAGTTGAAAAATAGGACAGAGCGGGCCCAAAAACAACTAAGTATGGAGAATGAGTGCCAGCTCGCCACGTGTTCAGGGTCCGAAAAGGTAAGAGAAGCGCTGAAAATTCCAAGAGCTGCGGAGGCTTCCACATGTCAACCCGACACTCCTTCAAAGGAAAAATCTTGAGCGGGTTTTTAAGTGAGCGTGGAGCCTCCACGCATCCGATTTCAGTAAAGGGACAGGGTTGGGTTGAATAGTCAAAGCATTGAGACAAGCCAATGGAGGGTGCCAAGTGTCAACACGACGCTAATTCAAGAGAAAAATTAAGGGAAGGTTTCCAAACAAGCACAGACCTCCGCGTGTCCCCGGTCAGATATATGACCCCGCCGAGCAAAAGACTTAGCCAAAAACATGAAGAGACTAAGAAAGCTGTGGAAGAAGCCACGTGTTAGCCTAGCGTAACTCCAAAAGCAAAATACAAAGGCTTCCCTCAGACATGCGCCAACCCTCCACGTGTCCGATTTCAAAAGGGGCCTGTTTTGGTAGTTGGTTCCCGCCATTTTGTACGGACCCGATCCAAATTTCAAATGAGCATATATTTTGACTCAGTGCTCGAAATCTGAAAAATCTAGCACTGTTGGAAAGATCTCGGCCTCATTCATGCCATGGAGATATGAAACTTTAATTTTAGAGAGGTTAGGTGGGGAGAAAATGAAGAAACATTTTCAGTCCATTAATACAGATCTATTTGCCCCCAACAACCAGATCGGATTTGATTTGATCCGTTGTTCCTCCTCCTTCGAGGCGCCAAACAAGTAATTGATGCAGACATGATAGATTTGGGGCAGATTTGCAGGAGGCATTGATGGCAGTAGCTGAGCCTCGAATTAATTTTCCCACCTCTTTCTCCTTCTTCTCTTTGTGTTGAATCTATAAAGGCAGGGTCGGGGCTCAT